>JAJJWW010018977.1:0-43026 GCA_023531295.1 Papaver armeniacum
AAACAAGAATGGAGGCGCTGCTATGAGAAAACTGGGAAGAGAAATTGAAGGGATGATAGTGTCTATGGTGGCTGGGAGTACAGAACAAGAAGGTCGATTAAGCGGTTGTCATCTGGTTGATTCAACCAGAGAAGAAGAATTAGGGTTTGATGCTGAGAGAGACGGAGGAAGTGGTGGATTTCAGATGGGTTTAGTGATTGAGGTCGATTCAGAGAGGAAATTGAACTCAAATTGTTGCAGTTGGTGGTGAAGATGAAGCTGATGTAGTGTATTTGAATAATTGGGAATCAACCATTTGGATTCAGTTGAAGATTGAAATTTAGGGTTCTTGGTAGATTGGGGTTGATGTGAAATTATATCTGGCGCTGTCAAGATTTGAGTTTCTGGTGGTGCTACTGATTCAAGAAGGTGGGTTTAACTCGAATTTGAAATTCCAGTGGAATCAGAGAAGATTAATGTAGAGGTAAGGGTGTCTGAAAAAGGATTTTGCTGACTTCTTATGCTGGCAATGTGAGTCTTGTGTTGGTGACAATGAAGCTCAGGTGGTAATTTTGTGAGAAATGAGAGATTATGGTGTTGTTGGAATTGAGATTGTGAGCTGTTGCAGGTGGTGGATGGTGATGAACCGAAGACAAAAGATGGTGTATTGTTCGTGGATGTTAGTGCAGCAGTTCTGGTGGAGATGTTACATTGTAGGGAAAGCTGAAATTGGTGATGATAACTGAAGCTCGAAAAGATTAGGACAAGGAAGTGCAATTGCAGGCGTGAAGCTACAGATGTTGTTGGAAGTGGTAGAAGTGATTGATTTGAATGGGTCTGGTGGACTGTAGAAGCTGAGAAAGGGAAGCTGAATTGAAATGGTTCTAGGTTTAGGAGGTATTCGAGTAGCAGCTGAAGTTGAAGCTGTAGAATGGAAGAGCAAGAACAAAAAAAGTGGATAATGTTGACAGTGTAGCTGAGAAGAGTGGAGTTCCAGCTGATGGCATTGAAGGTCCGTTGCAGTTGATACTGGTGGTATGGGAGCAGAATGAGGTTTGCGCAGTTGGATGTTGTTCATGGTGGTGATTGTAGGTGTTGAGTTTGTTGGCCTCTACAATAGACTGAGGTTGCAGCTCAGATGGAGGAATTGGTGGTATTGAGATTAGCAGTGTTGCAGGACTTGTGCAACTGAGCATGAAGATGGAATGTTTGGAAATTGCAGGTGCAACTTTGTTTATGCTGCAATGCAGAGTTGAGATGTTGGCATGAGAATATTATCTGTTGGTGGATTGGTGCTGTTCTGATGGTTGGATGTTGAGCTATGGGAGCTGCTAACGAAGTAACTTGAGAGGCATTGCAGCTGGAGCAAGGAAGAACTGAAGCTGTGAAGGCCAAGATGGCGCTTAACTAATTATGGCTTGCACAAGACTGCAAATGACATATGCCAAAGCCACTCAGCCGAGCTAGAGGACTGACTCGAACCTAACTCAGGGATGTTGACCGTTAGTTAGTCGTCGAGTTTGACGGTTGACTGTTACTTTGACTCCGATGAACAGTGATCAGAGATAAAATTCTTGGTCACCTAAGATGACTTTTCTGGTCAGATTCCGGCCAACTTTCGGCATGGACCCAGTTCTCCCGCGGTACTTTTAAGCATATTTTCTACTTGGGTATTCTTATATATGGGCTTGGTGGACCACTTGGAGATGGACTTTGAAGACTAGACCTAATTTTGGAACAAGAGGAGCTATAAAAGAGAAGTTTTTATACAACTTTAGCACGTATTCTACTTGGAGTTTTTGGGAGAGAGCCATAACTAGGGTTTGCTTTCGTATTTATTTTTCATCTTCTTTATTTCAATTATTATTGGTGATGAACTCCATTATTATGAGTAGCTAAAACAATCGTTGATTAAGGGTTATTTCAAAACCCGAAATATGAACCTATAATTGATATGCAATAGCTCGTTTTCTCACAAGTTTCGTTATTGTTTGATTTCTACCATGCTAATAATGTTTATGGATTATTTGTTGATTGTTTAATTTCGAAATTAAATAGTTGATTCATAATCCTATTGCTAGTTTAGATTTTCTTGACTAGTAATTGTCTAGAAATATAAACACAAGTAGCAATATATGGGTATTGATGATGGGATTTTGTTAAATGCCCATATGTAGAAATTGACACTAGTAGGTGATTCATGCTTTTGAATTCATCACTAGGAGCAACCTTATCTCACAAAACTTAGAGCACTTGTTTAGGTCACACCTAGAAAGTGTACCTCTAGGATACTTGGCAAGTAGAAACCGGTAGTCGAGCGCTTCCATATCCGGTGAGCTTAGGAGATAATAACGGGATAATTGAGCGTACTAATTATCCTAGGGTTGTTAGTAACAAGATAATGTGAAGAACGTGCTATATATCGATTTGGTTTATGTTTCGTGGTCGAGAATGATTCCTTAATCAATTCCATCTCATATTTGAATACAACTTTACAATTTTCAGAATTTCTATAACAAAACATCTTTCTAAGAGTATTTGCATAACAACTTTTGCTTAACACACCTCCCTTGGGACGAATCTGCTTTCATATATTACTTGCTAGTGTAAAGAGAAGTAGAAAAATATTATTTGCGAGTTGACACCTCGTCAACTCTTCCTCACAAAAAAGGGTTTTATGAAGTTGCTCTCAATAATAAATAGCTTTTTATGGGTCACACATGTGTCCAGGTAGGAATGAAGAGAGAATCCTGCGACACGTTGAATGGTAGGAAGGCAAACCCTCCGAATTATTTTGAAAACCCACATCATTTATAATTTTGAAAATCCATTTTTCTGACGATCTCTAAGAAAGGAAATCAACCACTTAACGAAGGTGGGAATATGCTTACTTACCTCGTTATCCGTTCGACGTGCAGCTAGCTCCACTCTCACAGCATCCATAGAAACGTCTTCGGTCTTTAATCGCTGTCTTCATCTCCGTCTTCGGTCTTCAACTCTTGATGATAACTCTTGAACTTCGTAGAATCTTGACAATGTGATTCTTTCCTCAAATTTCTTGTTGCTTGAAACTTCATTATAGATATTTCTTCTTTACATTGGCTTTATTGAAAGAACAAAACTAAAAACAAACCAAAATATAATACAACACATTTTTCTTGTCTCTTTTTTTTCCTTTTTTTTTTTCCTTTTTTTTTTCCTTTTTTCTTTTTGTTTTTATTGAGACAAGAAAAATAAAACAAAACAAACCAAAATAATGAACCTAACACAATTTTCTCTTGTCTCCTTTTTTTTCTTTTTTGACAAGGGACCTAGCTTAATGATGACTTTGTCTCAATTTTTTTTTTTAAGACAAGAGAAAATAAAATACAAATAAAGATAAAATAAAAAATGCAAGTACAAAGGCCACGGTGTAAGTACTTTACTGCTTGATTCTTCACAACTTGTATGTCTTGATATCATAAACTTCTCGAACTCTCATCCTTGATAATCTTCGCTCTTGTACAATAGTCTTCAACTTATAAAAATTCCGCTCCTTGTCTTGTTGCTTTACTTGAATCTAAAATCTGCTCATTTTTGTATCGTTGCTTGTAAACCTTGAACGTCTTTAACTTTCCTTCGAATTTGTGATGCTCCTCTTGTTGATGATGATGGTGTTTCTATGGACATGTTGGTGTAAAGAGAGATAAAGTGGATGGTGCTAACTGCGAACAAGATTACAAGTGGTATGTAAGTTAGCAATTCCATGACACCCTCATGATTGATAAAATAGCACTCAAGAGATCAAAATAGTGCTTCTATTGGTGGGAGGTTGGTTAGCTCACCATTCTACCCGGAGTTAACGTACGGTGACACACACTCTAAAAGCACAACTTTAGACACGTACAAAGAATTAAAGGTCGGTGCCTCACATGATGTAACAATGGGTAGTCTCCACTATAGGGGACCACAAATCTAATACCGAATTCATTATGCACCTCATTTGCCACTGGCATGGTTAAATCCAACTTTAACTCTCATACAAGTAAGAAACCCGATCACGTTCTCTGTCATCTCTAAGTTCAGTCACTCTTGTGAGAATTTCGATGTAACCTTAGCGACATGTATACTATGTGACTCTAAACTAACTACAAGTTGGAGTTTTTTATTCACTATTTTACACAAAAGTTGAAAAATTTACAATGCAAATGCTTAACCACTCCCCCACACTTAAACTTTACATCGTCCTCAATGTAAATTGAATCGTCCAAAGAAAGTCAAGGTGGGAAATACTACATGATAATGTGACAAGAAATCAGAAAAAGTAAATGCAAGACAAGAAAAAACAAGACAAGAAATACTCATCCTATGGATTACCTCCCATGCAGCGCTTGGTTTAAAGTCGTCAGCCCGACTTGCAAGTTGAATTCCCCGTACACCAATAATCTGAAAAGTTGAGGATCCTTCCATAGAACATGTTTTGCAAACACTAGCTTCACACAAATATTAGTAATATAAAACAGAAATGAAGCTATTAACCGATAAAAGTTTCCCCCACACTTATTTTTGTCCACACTTTGAAGTGGATATAAAATATAGAATTCGGGAACTTCCATGGTTTCTTGTTCCAAAACCATAGTATGAGAATCAAGTATCTCTAATGGAGGATATCGAGAAATAAAGCCATTCAACAATACTCTCGAAGCACATACATTCAAACCAATAAGAGGTAAAGGAGAAGAAACAATAGGCAAAGGGTTAGACAAACCTTGCACAATCTCTTGTATCACGGAATCCTCTTCATCCTTGAAAAACTCAAGTGAATTATTCACCTCTTTTATATCATGGTCCTCTATCAAACCTTGCAACCATTCTTCACCCGTTTCTGCCGTAACCAAAGTCTCGACATCAACATCATCCTTACAGTCCTTTGCAAGCTTAATTGGGTCTTCCACAACATTGGTCATAACGGTCACATTCTCAACACACTCCTCTTCATTAGACTCAAACCTTGTTGCAAGGAAATTCTATAAAGCACTAGTTTCATCATACTCATGTACCTTTTGAATAGGTGCTTGATCGTTATAAATATCAAGAGTTGAGTCAACTACACTAATGTCATCAAATATCTCTAAAGGTTGGTGCTTTTCAACACAATCATCTTCATTTTTAGACTCACCATAATAAGAATCTTCATCGGTTTCATAACCTTTATCCCGACGTCGTTTAAGTTCCATATGAATGGTCTTACTAATTTCTGTGACAAGCTCTTCCAAGGTTCCATCATCTTCCAACTTGTATAATTTCTGTGCAAGTTTCCTGGTGTTCACACGCTTACCACTATTGACTACAATAGGTTCTCTTTCCCATGACTCTTCCCTTTGAATGGGTGAATGATCATAACTACGATCTAGAGTCGGGTAAGAAAAAATGTTGCAAAAATTGGTTTGTGCGACGTTCTATCTATCACGATCAAGTTGGTCTAGTCTTTGTCGCATGTCTTGCAATCCATTCATAATCTGCATACAACTCGAATGAAGCCAATTAGAAGTAGAATTATCCCACCTTGGTGCTTGACTTACATACCCACTACAAGGTTGTTGTTGGTATGTATGAAAATCACCGTAAGGTTGTCTAGGATATGCATCATAGCCAATAAATTGGTTTTGATGGTATCCCATAGATGGTGGGTAGTTGTCATAGTGTTGAGGAGGATGAAAACCGTATCCGTTGTTCCAATATGCTCCGTCCATAGAAATTGGTACCTGAAACAAGAGTTCTCAAACCAAGGTTAAAAAATAGAAAATAAGAAATATATAAACAAAAACTAAAAACAAAAAAGAAACAAGAAACCAAAAATAAATAACAACCCACTGCCTCCCTGGCAGCAGCGCCAAAATTTGATCGCTACCACCATCAGTTCTCTGAAACTCCCACAATCTCAGAAATCCACCATATTCGCAGACCCGTCATTCATCTCAGAGCCACAAACCCTTCTATTCATTGAAACAACACCACATCTCAATCTTCGCATTTTCTGTGTATTCTTCAAATCCAACACAACCCCATTGTTTACAGACCTGATTAATCTCCAATCGAACCCCCAATTTCCTCTTTGATTCCCTCTTCATTTCTGTCTTCTCCGCTTCATCAGTTGCTGTAGAACGCTAATTCATCAGATTCATCTTCTAATATCAGCAGCAATCGCCATCAACCATGTAAACCATTTAAACCTGAATGTTCAATTGATTTATGCTCCATTTTCAGATTTATCGCCATGAAATTCAGTAGTCGAACTACCTCCTCTCTTTCCTCTCTTTTCCCAATCAAGCAAACACAATAATGAGAAGAGAAAATGTTTCTATGGGTTTTGGGTTGTAGTGAATAAAACAATTACATGCTCCCAGCCATTGGATAAGGGATACCAGTGATCTTCTTGCATTGTTGACAAGCTTAATCATTCATTTTGCTCATAACTCTCTCATTTGATGTCGGAATGGCCTCATTCTTTCGCAGCTAGCTTCGTCTTTTCGCTCTCTTAAACATAACGAGAAGAAATCCAAGATTTCAGCGAGTTCCATTTCTTTTTTGCTTTAATGGCTCCAAAAACCTATAAAACTCAAAATCACACATAAGATACATAATTTACACGACAATAGCAAAGAAAGCATAAATACTAGATATAAAATTAGGTGTTTTAGACGCCTATCAAAGAGATGGAACCGAAAACATGAGAAACCTCCTCAACTAACAAATCAAAATGTGTAAGATGCTACAAACAAGAAACAACTATTAGACCTTGGAGAGTAAAATCACAACTGATAAACACTTTCTCACAACCTTCACCGTGACTAAAATTTATAGTCTGAGGATTCAAGGATCTCCAATAGTCACAAACATACATCTTCTAATCATAAAGCAAAGACTGTAAAGAAGCTTCAAGAGGAATTCCATGTCCTTTGTAGTACATAACTACAAAACAACTTGAGAGAGGCCTACTTAACCTGGAAAAAAAAATGAAGGTTCACAAAAGCAAATGAACTAAAAAAAAAAACAGTTCATTTTATCATATGAACATCATGTTTATAGGCAAAAAGATTTCACTCTAACAAATGAACACCTAGTTCTTTACAAAAAAGAAGAAGATCATTTTAACATATGAACACCTAATTCTTAACAAAAAAGACTTCATCCTAGAAGATGAATACCTTATTTTTAACAAAAGTAACTTCATTCTTTCAGATGAACACCAAATCTTAGAAAAAGTAATAACTTTATTCTTTCAGATGAACACCAATTCTTAATAAAACAGTTCATTCTTTCAGATGAACACGTTATTCTTAAAATAAAAAAAATAACTAATCAAAATAGCATAGATTGCAAAAAGTTGATATGAAAATACAAAATCTGAACAAGATTCATAGCACGTAAATCTAATCATAAAACGTTAAACAACTATTTACAAGAATTCAAAAGTTGATCGAAGTAGAAAACATGATGAAAGAACCAGATATCATAGAGAAATAATATGAAAACTCACCAGAAACAAGAAGAATTCCAAAAAAATCTTCAAATTAAACTCTGTAAACCGAATCAATCTTTGTAATCAAATCAAATCTCGCTACACGCTCTTAGTCTCTGTAAATTCGAATCAATCTTCAAAAATATCAAATCTCTTCAACTTGAATCAATCTTCGTAATCAAACTGAATCTTCATAGGATCTAAAGCAATCTTCGAATCATTAAATCTTCGTAACCAAAAATCAAACCAATCTCTGAAAATTAGAATCAATCTTCGAAATAAAAAAAATAAATTAATCTTTGTAAATTGAATCAATCTTCGTAACCCTAGAAAATTTCAACATCAGCTAAGCAGAGAAAATTCGACGACAGAAGTAGCACCAGATAGAAGAGAGAAAATAAATCTGAAACTGATCTCCATCTCTCTTAAAGAATCAATATATATATGGTCCTAAAAGGGTATTTTAGTAATCAAATAAGCAGATTGCGCGTGGGTATCGTCCACTTTAGGAACAAACAACAATATTTATGACCAAACAACAATATAAATCTACTAAAAGAACCAACCAAACATTTGACCAAGTCAACTGGACTAAACTCGATCTATTGTATTATTTTCATGACTATATATATTAGTTTTTACAATTTCAATTTCATCCTATTTTAGATGGTCCAGTTAATTTGGTCCACCAACAAAAGGGGAGTTTAGTTTGGTCCTTATTATTTAAAAATACGAAGATATCTAAAGTATCATTTTCTTTCTCTTATTTTCTCTTACTTCATGTGATATATAGTTGTACTACCCACTTCTTTATTATTTCTTTTTACTAATTTATTTTTCATTCTAATATAAAAAAAAAAAAAAACTAAAAAATTGAACATTTCTCAAAATATAAGTAGAAAAGAGTCGTGTTGTGACAGTGTCACCATTGTGATAGCTCTTATAAGGTCTCACTTTATAACCATTGGATATACCATCTTAGATATACACAAATCAATAACCAAAAATTAGATATCTTATTATTTACTCTTGTCTTTATAAGTTTTTATATCCATATGTTTAGTTTTATTTGTTATCTGATCCCACTAAATAACTAAACTAATTTTCTTCGACCCATGAGAAGCCACAAAATTAGATGATATTAATCTCAATCTTCTCGTTAAGCAAAACCAATTCTTAGTAATAAGGACTGGTTGTAAATTCAATTTTATTAAAGTGATTTTTTATGCAAGATCGACAAAGCTTCGGTCTCTCAATCCAGATTGATCAATTTGACGTAGGAAAGGGGAGGTGATTGGTGTACTTATTAGAACGTGACTGATGATACGGTATATGAAGTAGAATTAATAATAAAAAAAGAGCACTTTAAATATGTTTGTTGGGTAAGTTTTGATTGGTGTGAGATAGAAAAAGATACTTGACTGTCTTTCGAACGAAAAACTAGTAATGTATTGGCGTACAATAAAGGCCCATAAGTGATCGAACTTGTCCTAATAGATTTTTTTCCCCAGATTAATTACAAAATAGGAAATGTAATTTAAGGTGAACCTTATTCTCTTTCCCTACTAGTTCTATTTTATTTTTTTCATTCTCCAGTGTTATGCATACTGTTAACAGTCGATTTAACCATCTCTTTTCTGCTTAGAGTTTCTCTTCACAGGGAAAGGTTCTGATTTTGTAGCATACTAGAAATAACTCGTGCTGTAACGGCACAACATGTGAAAAATTAATCTAAGTTCATGGTTTTCTTGCTGCAATTCTCAAACATTACACAGGTTGATGAATGTTTATTGTTTCTTATTTTAAAAAGATTTTGAGACGACATATATTTTTTTTTCTTTTTGAATAATAAAATAAGTGTAATATTATTAGTTTTAAATGGTTGTAACAATTAATTTTTCACTTTGTTGTTTTGTTGCTGCATTAATTCTTTTAATTAATTGG
Source organism: Papaver armeniacum (assembly GCA_023531295.1). Classification (NCBI taxonomy): domain Eukaryota; kingdom Viridiplantae; phylum Streptophyta; class Magnoliopsida; order Ranunculales; family Papaveraceae; genus Papaver; species Papaver armeniacum. Next base: position 9,425 of record JAJJWW010018977.1, read on the forward strand.
TGAGGAACTCTAATTATGAGGGTCATCAATGCATATATCTGTAATGGATGGAGGTTACAAATCTATATTCGTTGAATATCTATGACTAGGGTGAGAATGGCCGGTTGCAATGTTTGTCCCTGGAAATGTTATCTGACCATCCTAGGCTCACAGGTTATTTTTTATAAATAAACCTGCTGTAACGGCCTTTCCTTGATCTGATCTGTGATAAATGTATAAGAATTTGTTAAATCACTTGAATCTTCTAAATTACTGGTGGTGCAGTTTCAGAAAAAAAAAAAAAAAAAACTACCACATCTTTCCTCCTCCATTTGAAGACCATGTTTGTAGTTTTGATAACGACATAATTTTTGGTTTCATTTTGATATAGAGATTTTGAATAAATTTTTGCTCTCATTGATTGTGGTTTTATTATACATGTAAAAATCCAGAACTTTGGTAATTTTTTAAACTTTAGTATTAAAAAACCGTTTGATTATAATATGAATTCATCGGATGCTTGTACGGCAGTATGAAACCAAATAATTCCTCAAAAGTCTTCACCAAGTATTAAATACATGAAGTTTTTCAAATAATTATTCGACATTGAAACGAAAAAAGATAATCCACCATAATTTTTTTGCACCTTTATTTCATAATTACTGTTAGTAAACACCACTGCTCAACATTAAACTATATTGGAAGTAACATACGTGCACATCATGGTTCAAAATATTTCTTCATGGTACCTTATCATATATAACTAGTTCCAAATTTATTTATTTTTAAAATATTGATAAAAGTTTTAATGTTATTTTTCTTTATAGGTTGTTGAAGGATGATTAATTTATTACAAACAATAATATCAAGGGTCCGGATCATGGTATTTTCAGTTTTAACGCACACGTTAGACACATCCTGATGTCCATTCATCCCTCTTAATCTAACGGCAGTGTACTCTGCTGAGGTGGCCTTTCTTTTAATGCTTAAAAACATTATACGGCTATTTCCCAAGCCGAGCCGATAACTTAATCAAGTACGAGATTAACCAACAAAGGAAACATATATATATATATATATATATATATATATATATATATTCTCTGCTGTAACTTCCCTGATTTACCTTGGTTCTTCTTTATTTATTTTTTGGTTTGATTCCAAAATATTTTTTTGGGAAAATTCTTTTCAAGCTTCTTCTTTGTTTCCTCGTTATTTCCCCTTTTTTCCTTGCGATTATCACTTCAAAATCTAGTATGGATGAGTCGTCCAATACTTTAACTTGTGGTGATAATCAAGTTCGGAGTGATGAGACTGAGGCTGAGGCGGTGAACGATTCTTCAAATGGAAAAAAAATGATGTGAGCGATTTGGAGAGTCCATATGAAGGATGTACTTTAAATAAGCGTGAAGAAGCACAGGAGTACTTGTTGATGGTGGATTTTCATTCAAGGTTAAATTTGTAAAAAACCAGAAAAAATCATGCGCTGACATCTTGTAAAAGATAAAGCCATTTATAAGTGTTGGATACTCCCTCACTTAATTCACCAGGAATGGAGCATGTGGCAACAATCCCATTTCGTGAATACATGAAATTCCTCCGAGGTTGGAGCATGTGGCAACAATCCCTTCTGTGAATTTCATATCAGCCTTGTATTTCCAGTACTCATTATCGGTGTGGCATGACGACCGAGTGTTACTCTTCGAGTAACACGAACCTCCAAGCACTATAATGAAACCATGTACGAAATACCCGCACAGGTGACTCTCGGTGTGTTATACTAGCCCGATTGAGCCTCTCGGTGTGTTATACTAGCCCGATTGAGCATCCGGATTGACCGTATCGGTCCGGATATGATTCGATCTTGATCATCCAACTCCATAAGCATGATTGGATGACCCCGGATCAATTCCATCACCCCCAAGCGGTATGGAATACCCACGGCCGACCCCGCATGGCCTCGGTCATTGGCCTAGCTTGCCAAGAAACCGTTCATACCAAGCATTATGAACGGAAAACCATAAATTAGGGTTTGCGGCATATTACATGTGTTGCAAAGCAGTCTCAACCATCCATCTTCGCAGGTATAGATGGAGGGTGTAGATGTAGATCCAAAGGGCCCAGAGCATGTCAACACGATCACCGTGGGCCCGCCTACACACTTGACCAATCGGTCAAAACCAACCATGTTTGGTCGTGACAAAATTATCGCCCAAACAAGAGATGGTGCACGCGCTTTGAAACCCAAAATTAGGGTTTTGAGCATCATGAGCGTCCATCTTCTCCTAAGCACGAATGGAGGGTCCCAGTTAGATTAAACAGTCCCGATCATACCAAGATGAACAATGTGGGCCCATCTACCTCCTCATGTGTTCGGCCAAGGCATATCATGCCTGGTTAATCCAAAACGTGCGCCTAAACTAGCGTGGCCACGCCTCCCAAACCACAAACTGATCTCGACCGCTCAACTTCGCCGGACGATTTGGGTGGCTCGGATCACGTTTTAATGGGATATTCAGGTATAGGCGTGAACACCAGCCTACCATCTTCACGTCAAACCAATCGGCCAAGACCAACCAAGTTAGGTCGTCTTGGAGCGCGCCGGAAAAGAGCATGGTGCGCGGCCTTTGCGGCATCAAATTCATATTGCAAAATCGATCTCAACCACTCCTCTTTGCCGGTCAAATTGAGTGTCCTAGATCGCACCTTCATGGGACAATGAGACATGGACGTGTACACCATGCATGGTATCTACATGCATGCCCGGTCGGTCCTCTCCGAAATCCTTCCCATGCTTGGTTTCGACCAAAGTCAAGAGTGATGCTTGCGCGCCTCTTCAAAACCCTAATTTCATTAACGGTCGCAGATGAGTGTCTCAAAGATCATCTCATCCGTCCAACTTCACCAGCTGGTTATACAACCCTTGTCGGGAGTTAATTGGTCGGTGAGGCGTCATTACCCATCACTTTACCACACCATGATGCGTACTGCATAAAATACACACGGTACTTCACAAGTATCGACTTCGAATAACACATTTATTCAATTCAAAAGATTACATGCTATCTTTCGTGGATCCACGATCCACACATTCAGGACATCAATCATGTCACAAACCGGGGATACATCTTTGGGGTATTGGGTCGGCGGTTTACGGCGTGCAGCGTGCAACGCGCCATCACAAGAACGTGTCGGGAAGTCATGGACGGTTAGAGATGAACAGGAGAAGTGGGCAAGACCGGTCGTGTGGCACCGACGCACAACTCCACTACTCCATCACTCCACTTCCTCCACTTCCCACGAGAGACGTGAATAAGGCTCAATGACTTGTATAAATAGGTTCTCCGCCCTATTTCAAACAACAACACAAGTCCAGGGCGAGACAGAAAACCAAGTGTTAATACAAAACGTATTCAAACACCCGAGCTTGCTTGCATCAATCACAAGCCTGCTCACCTTTACATTACAAGTCATAAGCAAGCCAACACCTTCACAATCTCAACACCTTCTTCGCTTCCCTCCCCAAGATCAACCCCATCTCCTTCACTTTGTGACCGAAACAAGTCCGGGAACGGCCATTTCTTGGTTTAGGCCGGACTTTGCAGCATTGATCTCTCGAGTCTACAAGCACTCACCGCGCAGTGCATTTGTTTAAGGTTTAAATTCATTCCTCATCCACACCCCAAATTACCAAATTCTGCAGGAGTAGTTTTCACCCATAAACAATTGGCGACCACAGTGGGAGGTTGATCTATCGGTTACAAAAAATCGAATTCTCAATTCTTCGATTTTCGTCTCACGATGTATCCTCACCCGGAATCCGAAGGTGGTTAAGATATCATGGGAAGCATAGCTGGAATGTTGGAGGATGTCTTGGCAAATCAAGCCGGTATCACCAGAAGGCAGAGCGAGACATTTCGCCTTTTGAATGATATAGCAAAGACAATTACAAGGAGGGTCGATAGGCATCAACTCGACAAGCGCAAGAAACGTTGAATCCTTAGTCGAGTCACACCTTTACAAGTGGAGAAGCAAAAAGAGCACGTAGTCGAAAACGAATCGGAAAGATGGACAACATGGTCCGGACATAGGAAAAGACTTGTAGAGATACTGCAATGTCCGCGGATAAAGAAAGAGAGCTCTGAGCCTATGGAGCCCAAGTTAGAGGATTTATATCTCAAAACTCTTGCTTGAAGCCGGAAGACTGTCCAATCCGCGTCGACCTTTCAACCGATCAAGAAATGCTTGAGGAAGGAGAAATCAATCGGGAAATACGAATAGAGAGGATGAGAACGTTCAATCGGTCACTTTGGTGACATTCGACACCTTCCACATCCCTTTACCTAGGCAAGCGATCCCAGATATGATGGCACTCGCAAATCTTCCAACTTCATCTCTGTTCCACATCAAAGCAACGGAGAGACATCACAACGCCCACTAACGCAGGAAAAGTCTGGACTCGAAGTACCTACACTTTCCGTTTCCCGATGGAAAATATTTTGGAGTTCTTTGGAGATGTGGGTACGAAATAGAGAGGTGGAACTACCTCCGTGTATGGCGTCCGCCACCGATCAAGAAGTAATGGACCCGAGAGGTATTGTCATTTCCACCGGTTCCTCCATCACCCCACAGTGAATGCAACGCTTTGAAGCGCATTGTTCAGGAGAAGCTTGGTCCAGAGCGATAACTCTGAGAGATTGGTGCGGAGGATTTTCTTAGAAAGGCTACTCAGGTTCGATACAAGTGAGGCTTCGAAAGCAAGTAAGTTCTACTCAACAATTTTACAAGAAAGATATGATAGGGTGTAGAATACATCTTATTTACTATCTATTGTTTATGCTTTCTTTGCTATTTTTCTTGTAAATTATGTATTTTACGCTTGTTTTGAGTTTTATAGCTACTATGGAGTCACACGGAGGAAAAGGAGAAGAAATCACCATATTTTAGCAAAAGGGTAAAATTGTCATTTCACCAAGGAGGGAATACTATATGGAGCCCAGCCAAGGTTAAGGGGAGGTCAAAGAGGTGTCCCTTATCCAAAAGAAGGGAGTGAGAATAGCACAATTGGGGTGTACTTATGGTGGGTGTTTGAATCCACCCACACCCTAAACTCTTCGACCCATACCCAAGCCCACATGTCCGAATCCACCCATACCTAACCTAAGCCCATCCATCCATACCCTGATCCATACCCTAACCGAAGTCTGATCCATCTCACCCGACCCGGATCCGCGTAATTATAACCTTATCCTAAAATTGAGAATTGATTTCTCAATCATTTGAAAGAAAACCAAACCGAGTTAAAACAATGACCATGGCCGCCCCGTGAATCGAGAGTCATGTTGGTGATGAGTCATGGATTGAATCGAAGATGGTGGAATTGATGGTAACTGGGTTAGGGTTTGGTGCGAATGGAGGGTTTGGTTGTGTTCGACAGAGGCGAGAGATGATGGAATTTGAAATCGGAGAGAGAAAGGAAAGGGTTTGAGTTATGAATGCTTGGAAGTCTTTGGGTTCTTCTTAGGTGAGATAAGTAGATGCGTGGTGTCAGAATGTTCTTAATTAGAAATTGACAGTGGCGTTGAGGAGATGAAGATACATAGAGAAGAAATTGTGGCCGGAGATGGAACTGGATTGGGTTAGAGTTTCATTGTGAAGATTGAGAGCGAGAAATTGAAGGTGATGAAATTGGAGTTGGGTTCAGTTGCAGTTAGGGTTTGCCGTTTATATGAAACAGATGGGTTTGTTGCAAATTGATTCAGGATGAAGAAGAAGAATATGGGTTCGATTTGTTAGAGATAATAAAATTAGGGTTTGTGTGAATTAATGGGAGGTTGAGCTGGTCTTTGGCTTGGGATTATTGCTATACTTTGATTTGAGTCACTGGTGGCATTGTTGTGGAGCTACTGGGATGAATTTAAGTCTCATTCTTTGGTGGAAGGAGATGGCTCGGGTTGAGGACCAATTCAGGAAGTACTGGTGGTTGAGTGGTAAGAAATCGATGAATTGAGCTCTGGTGGCCGGGTAAGTCGGGCAAGATGGAGTGAGGCTTCTTTGGAGGTTTGATTTCTTCTTACGCAATTAGTTGCACTGGGTTGAACAACATTCAATGGACTTGAATGGTCAAGATGGAGTGAGTGTTGGTCGAGGAACTAGAAGATGCGTGGAGTGGATGAACTTAGATGTATGTTAGGGTGGAGGTATAAAATACCGACAATGGCGGTGGTGATGAGTGAGATGCACTATATGTATTTGGAGCTTAATCGAGTTGAAGAGGATTGTCTTGCAGATTCAAATGGAAATGAACGAAAGCTGGCATTGAAGATCCGAAGAGCAAGACAAGGAGTGGTGTTGCATTGATGAATTGGCTGTGTTGCATGAAATTGGACATGGTATTGGCTTATGCTGCTGTGGACAGTGTGGAGTGTTGAAGTTGCAGCTGTTGCAGAAGCTACAGAAAGTGGAGATGCGGGAATGGATGAATGGCTTTAGCTGTTGCAGGTGTTGAGCATTGTGTTTGTGTCTTTGAGATACGGATGCCCTTAGTTGATAGTATGGTGGTGGTATGAGGCAAGATTGAAGGATTTTGCAAGAGCTGCAGATTGCGGTTAAGCTACATATGCACTAGTGGTGTCTTTGGGAGTTGTGGTTGTGCAGGCCATCATGGTGGATGCACAAGGATTGTGCATCACAAGAATTAGCCAATGCAAATGGCTTAGGCCAAAGTGAATCGGTTTGAGTCGATCGACTGTCCTCGACCGGGAACCGACTCATGATCCGACCCGATTTGACTCACATCCTGATCGGGACCCGGTTTGACTCGGTGACTCACCCGAGTTGACTCGACCGCTTTGACCCGTTGACCGTTGACCGATTGACTTTGCGGTCACCGAGCTACTTTCCGGCTGACTTTTCCAGCCGGATTCGGCCATAATACCAGTTTTCCGGCGACCAAAATTCCAGAATTTTCTGTGGACTTCTCTCATGGGTGTGAAGACTTGGGCTTGGAATTGGATGGAGAATTGGACTCAAATTTGGAAAGAGAAGATGGAAGAGTTGAGGAAGACTTGAATTTGAAATTGAATGGCTAAAGGAAAAGGATTCTATTCCTTGGAAGAGTTGGAGAATATTGAAGCCTATAAATAGAGAAGTTTTCTACATCTTTTAGACACCTCTCTACACACACAACACTTTTCTTTTCTTATTCTTTGTGTGAACTCTTTAACATGAGTAGCTAATTTAATTATTGATTGAGGATGAATTCCTAGTTCTTAATATATGTTTTGAGTTTTGTTTTCAATTCTATCTTGAAGTTTTTCACATGATTATCGTTTGTTTTTACTAATAGGAATGATCTTAAAGACATTCATGATTGATTGATAGATTTTTAGGTGGCCAACTAAATTGATTTGTTAATTTGATCTAAAGCTAGTGAAAGTTAGGAGATAAGTAATCGTTTCTTGACTCTTTACATAAGTAGCAAACACGAGACCTTGCGGAGGGATTAGTGGAGCAATTGTGTGTAGAAACAACGCTAGAAAGTGAACCAAGCGAACCGAGTTTAACTACTAGTACTAAACCTAAATTCATAAATCTTAATGCATTCAGGGGAATTACATCTTGTAAGCGAACCTCAAGGTGGTTCTTTTGGATAGAATCGATAACTAAGCGGACTGTTACTCGGTGAAATTAGGGATTTTGGGGCTAGCTAAGCGGACCTGCTATCCTACGGTTGGTGATAATTTGTGACTAATAACAAGTAGAAAAGAACATAACTTTAATCATTGTTTCGTAACGAAGAAGGATTCCTTGATCTTGTCTCTCTTATTGCTTTCAACTTTATCTTTTAATTGCTTTGTTTATTTTCTTTTGCTTTTTACACCCCCTTTTTGTGACAATCTTTACAACTAAAATCTCTTGCTCCTCGTGGGAACGAACTTGACTTCCATTATATTATTTTTAATTGAGTGGAAATATTGATAAATTTGATTGCACCTACGACACGCATCAAATTTTGGCGCAAAATTCTTAGGGACCAGCGGATGATTTTAGTTGTTTTTATTTTTCTTTTTGCTATATTCTTGCTTTGTTGGATTCTATATCGTATCTAACTTGGTTTCTGAGAATCTTATTTCAGGTATCGGTTTTCCATGTATGGTGGACAAGAGCAAGCATATTACAACAATCAATACGGTTTTCAACCTCAACATTATGGCAACTTCCAACCATCCTTAGGATACAATCAAAACCAATCTTTTGGCTATGATCAAATTCCTACAGAACATTATGGATATTCTCATACATATCAACAACCTTATGACGGGTATGTAAGTGGACAATCACAAGGATGGGAGGATAGTTTTGTTTATGATCGAGAAATTCTCTAGTTTTGCGAGATAAGATGTCTGCCATGATTGGGGATCTTCAACAAAAGTTGCAAGAATCACATCGAGAAATTCAAAGGAATTCGGAGAAATTATACGAACAAATTAACCAACCTTTGGAGACTTTTGATGACGTTAGTGTAGATTACTTGAGCCTTGATCTTAATAATGATCAATCACCTATTCAAAAGGAAGAGCTTGAGGAAGATGCATTTATTGCTTGGAAAAAAATTTCTTAGGAAAGATATGAGTCCGCGGAAGTGTATGAACGTTGCAACAATGAGGAAGTTATTCCAACTCCGGATCATAATAAAGATCCTTCACCTATTCAAAAGGAGGAGTTTGGATATCACTTGCCTATTGTTGTAGAAGTAACACCCTCACAAGAAGATCTTACAATTTATACCGAGGAAGATTATATGAGAGAAGAATGGCCCGATTCCGATGATGAAAATGTTGAAGAGATGATTCTAGAGGATGAAACCAAATTGATTGATTTTGTGGAAGACCCAATTGAACTTGCCAATGATTTTAATGATGCCAAGACTTTGGTTAAGGTAGAAAACGACGAAGAATGGTTGCAAGGTTTAATAGAGGACCACGATATACAAGAGGTAAGTAATTCACTTGAATTTTTAAGGATGAAGAGGATTCTATAATACAAGAAATTGTGCAAGGTTTGTCTAACCCTTTGCATATTGATTCTTCTCCTTTACCTCTTATTGGTTTGAATGTATGTGCTTGAAAGTATTTTTGGATGATTTTGTTTCTAGATATCCACCATTGGAAACACTTGATTCTAACACTATGCAGGTTTGCCAAGAGGAATACATGGAAGTTCCCAAATTCTATGTTCTTTATACACTTCCTAGTGTGGACGAGAATAAGTGTGGGGAAATTTCTATCGAGCGATAATTTCACTATTGTTTTCTTGTGCTAATATTTGTATGGAGTTATTGTTTTCAAAACAGTATTATGGGTGGATCCTCAAATTTTCAGATTGTTAGTATATGGGGAATGAATCTTGCAAGAGCTAAGTCGGGACGTCGACTTTAAAACAAGCGCTTAATGGGAGGCAACCCATAGGTTTTGTATTTCTTATCCTTTTTATTTTTGTTATTTCTTTTTCTTGTTTCTTATCATGTTAAAATTTCCCACCTTGACTTTACTAGGAGGATTCAATTACATTGAGGACAATGTAAGGTTTAAGTGTGGGGGAGTGGTTAAGCATGTATTTAAAAAAAACAAAAAAAAAAAATTAAAAAATTAAAAAAAAAAAAAAGAGTTTTACTTTAAAACTTCAACTTTTAAAGATTTTAGAGTCACTAGCATACTTCTAGGTATGTTTACATAGAGATTTTGACCGACATAATTGAACTTGGAAGTGTTAGAGAATTACATTCGGATTTCTTGCTTGTTAGAGTGTTAAATAATGGATTTAATCATGCGGGTGATGCGAATTTGGTGCGGGGAAATGCGTTATTAGAGTTCTTTGATCAATCATTAGTGGAGACTACCCGTATTCATATCATGTGAGGCACCGACCAAAAATTTTCCATCTACTAAAGAGCTTCTTTTGAGTGTGTGTCACCGTAAGTTAATTCGGGTAGAATGGTGAGCTACCCAACCTCCCACCAATAGAGCACTACTCTTTGATCTCTTGAGTGCTAATTTTGTCAATCATGAGGGTGACGTCTATAGATGAAAGCCTCCTTCTTGTAGTTCGATTTGCAGTTAGCACCATTCTCTCTCGCGACAACAACGGATCCATAGAAACACCATCATCATCAACAAGGAGCGACATGAAAATTTACAAGGAAAGTTGGAAAAGTTCAAGGTTTATAAGCAACGGAACGAGAAAAAGAGCAAATTTCAAATACAAGTAAAGCAACATACAAAGTGCAGATTTTCACATATATGTTGAGGACTTACAATACAATGAGGTAATTTTATATCCAAGTATGAAGACTTATTCATGAAAGCGAAGAAAATTAAAAGTTGAGAATTTTTGAAGTTTATGATTTTGAGGCGATACAAGTTGTGAAGAATCAAGCGGTAAAATACTTCTCCCACGGCCATGATTTATTTTGTATTTAATTTCTCTTGTTCAAAAAAAAAAAAAAAAAAAAAAAAAAAAAAAAAAAAGAAAGAAAAGGAAAAAAAAAAAAACAAGAGAAATATTTGTTCTTATTTTTGTTAATAAGCCGTAGGAAAGGAAAATCTATAAGGAAGTTTCAAGCGACAAGGATTTTTAAGGTACAAGAGTTACAAATTGTTAAGGATTTATGAAATTCGAGGGTTTATCATCAATAGTTGAAACCGAAGACAAAGACTAAGAAGCTAAAGACGAGGAGCGGAAGACGTTTCTATTGGATGCCGTGAGAGTGGTGTTATCATAATTGGCGATCGGATGTGAAGGTGAGTAAGTAATCTCATCCTCGATAATAATGGTTGATTTCCTTTCGTAGAGATCGTCAGAAAAATGGTTTTTCAAAATGTTAAAAGATGTGGGTTTTTAAAAATATTTCGGAAGTTATCCTTCCCACCATTCAACGTGTCGCAGGATTTCTCTCTTCATTCTTACCTGTACACATATGAGAACCATAAAAAAAGCCGTCTTTTTGAGTGCAATTATCATAAAATCCTTTTTGGTGAGGCGAAGTCGAGGCGAAATGCTTATTGATCGTTTCTCAAACACGCGTTCTCTCATTATGGTGTGGTTATTTCTCACTCAACATTTAAGAATGAGAATATGTTCTTTAGTATTTCTAACTTCTTATTACTAGCATGCGTAAACTCTATGTCCTCATAACTCTTTGGATGCTTGTGACGCTTGAACGCTTTGAAGTTGTAAGTTTTAGTTTGATTTGCTCGAGGACTAGCAAAGTCTAAGTGTGGGGGAATTTGATAGGGTGTAGAATACATCTTATTTACTATCTATTGTTTATGCTTTCTTTGCTATTTTTCTTGTAAATTATGTATTTTACGCTTGTTTTGAGTTTTAGCTACTATGGAGTCACACGGAGGAAAAGGAGAAGAAATCACCATATTTTAGCAAAAGGGTAAAATTATCATTTCACCAAGGAGGGAATACTATATGGAGCCCAGCCAAGGTTAAGGGGAGGTCAAAGAGGTGTCCCTTATCCAAAAGAAGGGAGTGAGAATAACACAATTGGGGTGTACTTATGGTGGGTGTTTGAATCCACCCACACCCTAAACTCGACCCATACCCAAGCCCACATGTTCAATCCACCCATACCCTAACCTAAGCCCATCCATCCATACCACTGCTCCATACCCTAACCGAAGCCTGATCCATCTCACCCGACCCGGATCCGCGTAATTATAACCTTATCCTAAAATTGAGAATTGATTTCTCAATCATTTGAAAGAAAACTGAAACCGAGAGTTAAAACAGCAGCCATGGCTGCCGCTGTGAATCGAGAGCTGTTGGTGATGAGTCTGCGGATTGAATCGAAGATGGTGGAATTGATGGTAAAATGGTGGGTTAGGGTTTGGTGCGAATGGAGGGTTTGGTTGTGTTCGACAGAGGCGAGAGATGATGGAATTTGAAATCAGAGAGAGAAAGGAAAGGGTTTGAGTTATGAATGCTTGGAAGTGCTGGGTTCTTCTCAGAATTGAGATAAGTAGATCTGGTGGTGCTGTAATGTTCTTAATTAGAAATTGACAGTGGCATTGAGGAGATGAAGATACATAGAGAAGAAATTGTGGCCGGAGATGGAACTGGATTGGGTTAGAGTTTCATTGTGAAGATTGAGAGCGAGAAATTGAAGGTGATGAAATTGGAGTTGGGTTCGATTATGCGATTAGGGTTTGCCGTTTATATAAAATGATGGGTTTGTTGCAAATTGATTCAGGATGAAGAAGAAGAATATGGGTTCGATTTGTTAGAGATAATAAAATTAGGGTTTGTGTGAATTAATGGGAGGTTGAGCTGGTGCTGGCTTGGGATTATTGCTATACTCTGATTTGAGTCACTGGTGGCATTGTTGTGGAGCTACAGGATGAATTTAAGTCTGTTGCTGGTGGGAAGGAGATGGCTCGAGTTGAGGACCAATTGGGGAAGTACTGGTGGTTGAGTGGTAAGAAATCGATGAATTGAGGCTCTCGTGGCTTGGTAAGTTGGCAAGATGGAGAAGAGCTTGCTTTGGAGGTTTGAGTTTCTGCTGCAATTAGTTGCATTGGGTTGAACGATTCAATAATTTGAATGGTCAAGATGGAGTGAGTTGTTGGTCGAGGAACTAGAAGATGCGGGAGTGGATGAACTTAGATGTATGTTAGGGTGGAGGTATAAAATCGACAATGGCAGGTGGTGATGAGGCGAGATGCGGCTATATGTATTTGGAGCTTAATCTGAGTTGAAGAGGATTGTCTGCAGTTCGAAATGGAAATGAACGAAGCGGCATTGAAGATCCGGAAGAGCAAAGACAAGGAGCTGGTGTTGCATTGATGAATTGGTTGTGTTGCATGAAATTGGATGGGGTATTGGCTTATCTTTCGTGGACAAAGTGTGGAGTGTTGAAGTTCTGTTTGTTGCGAAGCTCTGAAAAGTGGAGATGCGAGGAATGGATGAATGGCTTTTTAGTTAGGTGTTGAGCATTGTGTTTGTGTCTTTGAGATACTGAGATGCCCTTAGTTGATAGTATGGTGGTGGTATGAGGCAAGATTGAAGGATTTTGCAAGAGAGCTGCAGATTTGCGGTTAAGATACATATGCACTAGTGGTGTCTTTGGGAGTTGTGGTTGTGCGGGGGCCATCATGGCTTGGATGCACAAGGATTGTGCATCACAAGAATTAGCCAATGCAAATGGCTTAGGCCAAAGTGAATCAGTTTGAGTCAGATCTGACTCGTCTGAATTGGAACTGACTCATGATCTGACCCGATTTGACTCACATCTGACTGGACCCGGTTTGACTCAGTGACTCACCCGAGTTGACTCGACCGTTTGGACCGTTGACCGTTGACCGGATTGACTTTGCCGGTCACCCGAGCTACTTTTCCGGCGACTTTTATCGATTCGGATTAAAACCATAATACCAGTTTTAGGTGACCAAAATTCCAGAATTTTCTGTGGACTTCTCTCATGGGTGTGAAGACTTGGGCTTGGAATTGGATGGAGAATTGGACTCAAATTTGGAAAGAGAAGATGGAAGAGTTGAGGAAGACTTGAATTTGGAAATTGAATGGCTAAAGGAAAAGGATTCTATTCCTTGGAAGAGTTGGAGAATATTGAAGCCTATAAATAGAGAAGTTTTCTACATCTTTTAGACACCTCTCTACACACACAATACTTTTCTTTTCTTATTCTTTGTGTGAACTCTTTAACATGAGTAGCTAATTTAATTATTGATTGAGGATGAATTCCTAGTTCTTAATATATGTTTTGAGTTTTGTTTTCAATTCTATCTTGAAGTTTTTCACATGATTATCGTTTGTTTTTACTAATAGGAATGATCTTAAAGACATTCATGATTGATTGATAGATTGTTTAGGTGGCCAACTAAATTGATTTGTTAATTTGATCTAAAGCTAGTGAAAGTTAGGAGATAAGTAATCGTTTCTTGACTCTTTACATAAGTAGCAAACACGAGACCTTGGGGAGGGATTCCGTGGAGCAATTGTGTGTAGAAACAACGCTAGAAAGTGAACCAAGCGAACCGAGTTTAACTACTAGTACTAAACCTAAATCATAAATCTTAATGCATTCAGGGAATTACATCTTGTAAGCGAACCTCAAGGTGGTTCTTTTGGATAGAATCTGATAACTAAGCGGACTGTTACTCGGTGAAATTAGGGATTTTGGGGCTAGCTAAGCGGACTGCTATCCTACGGTTGGTGATAATTTGTGACTAATAACAAGTAGAAAAGAACATAACTTTAATCATTGTTTCGTAACGAAGAAGGATTCCTTGATCTTTTCTCTCTTATTGCTTTCAACTTTATCTTTTAATTGCTTTGTTTATTTTCTTTTGCTTTTTACACCCCCCTTTTGTGACAATTTTTACAACTAAAATCTCTTGCTCCTCGTGGGAACGAACTTGACTTCCATTATATTATTTTTAATTGAGTGGAAATATTGATTAATTTGATTGCACCTACGACACGCATCAAGATAGTTTAGAATTCACTGGGGACTTGGCATCCCGCACGTGGAGAAAGAGGCTCAGTGATCAAACGCCATGTTTGTTTCCATCCGTACCTCCCTTTTGCATAACATTTGCAATTTCATGTGATATGTGCAATCATTCATGACCAAGATGCAAATTTCATTTAACATAATCTCTTTCAAAAAGGTTGTTCACAAAACTATCTCAAAATAAGCCAATTCATTTACCTATTAATTCAAAACCGGAGGTCAAAAAAAATCCTCACTATCACTCAAAAAAGGAAAGCATCTAAAAGAAAAGGCAAGTATATAGCACGAATACTTCAAGGAAAGTCCTTCAGCAATAACTCGTCCTTCTGGGCGAGAGAGACTTTCATCCTTTGAAGCGAAGCCTGTTTCAGCTCCAGTTCCTTAGACAACTTCTCAACCTCTTCTTCTGGCGAGCAACACGGTCCATGAAGGGACTTCATCCTGTAATTTCAAGCTCCCTGAATCTTGGAGAACCCTTTGAAGAACCAAGGAGCATTGAAGCTGTACTGCGCAAACACGTCCCGATGGCACCTCCAATCTTCAATCATCTCCTCAGAAACTGTTCGACCAGTCGTGACGCTCATCCCATGGATAGAAACTAAAGCTTTTTGGACGCGGTTGACCAACGCAAGACGACTTTTGAGCTTCGTGGTGGTAGCAATATGGCCGTGCTTCTCCCATATCGCTGTGTACAACTCTTCGAACTGAACCGGCACGCTGAATCCACCAACCAACACATGACCTGGATAAGGGATAGTAAAAGGAGGATCGAACAAAGCCCCAGGCTGCATCACCGGTAATTCACCAACCACAGGAGCCTTGTCAGTTGCAGGAGGCCTTTCGGAAGAAGTCACCACAATAGCCATATTCACTGGAACCTGCTCAGGACGGATTTCAAGGGGAGCCGCCTCAATCATTGCAGACGCTACCTTTCTTATACTCCTTCCGGCATCTACTTCGCTCTGGGTACTAATTTTCATCACGACCCGTCAACAAGATCACTCAAGGAGGCGGCTTGTCCAACCGAGCTTGCATCATCTCTGTCATGGTCGGGAAAAGGAGCGGTTTCTCCGGACTTCTCAAAGATGAAGATCGCACCGCGGACTTCTCAAGATGAAGATCGCACCGCGGACTTCGGCAAAGATGGAGATCGCATGCGCGGACCTCTCAAAGCATGAGGGCCAACATTACCACCTTCTCATTCGAATGCGCGCCAACCTCGTGAAGACATTCTCTTTCGGAATCCCCCGATTTCAAACAAGAATTACTCTTAGAAAGATTCACCCTGGAGAAATAAAGGAACCAACGGAAGAGATTTAAATACTGCATATTGGAGGAATTGAGGATCACCGAACCACATGCCCGCCTCTTGGATCTCTCTCCCGCTTGGGGACCGCAATCCTCGCCCGGGTCCGTTTGGTCGGAAGTGGCTTCAACCGGGAAATGCTTTTTCAAAACGTCGAAGATGGTTCACCACGGAAACCTGTCACAATACTCTCCGAGAACTCCGGAAAATCAACAGTTGCCTGCTCCAAAATTCCTTGTACTTATCGGTTACCACTGGGTTTCTCCCAATAGGCCAGAAGGGAAGGCTCACCCGTTCCAAAAACACGTCAGCATTAATAATATTCGGGAGGAATTCTCTCGGAACCCCTGGTGGACGGATAAATGGGACACCCCGATCAAACCCCATTTGACGAGCCGCCTCGTCAATATTGTACGGAGTCACAAAGAAATTCTTCGTTGAATAAAGACGGGACATATCCTGGGATGCAGCTGCGCATGTAAACAATTTCCCCGGATCTCATAGTCTTAACATCAGTACGCAACACAACATCATGGCCATCAGAAGCAATAGCGAAAGTATTTGGTTGAACAACGGAAGGGTGGACCGGCCCCCATGGACGGAAATCTACAGAAGACACATTGTCAAATGTGTCCACAAGTCTCGCACCGGCCTGGGACGCCTCTTATTCCAGCGGAGTATTCTCGAGCCACCATACAAGTTGGTGAGCAAATTTGCAGGGGTAGGAGCATAGCTTTTGAAGTGTTCCCATAAGAATGCCTGAAGAAAAGCGAAGTGAACGTGCGATTCCACATTCTTGTATCCGTTAGAAACATGCATGTCCATTGCTAAGGCGTCCAGATGAGAATACATCGATCCAAGGAACAAGGCACCCAGGGGAAGAACTTTACCTTTTGCCAGCTTTATAGCGATCTTAACAAGGTCACCTCTAATGGTCTTCTTTCCAGAACCATCGTCGAATATATCTCTGGATAGCCATAAAGACAGGAACGCAATCACACTGAGCTCATTTTCCAACTCTTGATCCGGCTTTGGGTCTGCAGGAGACCACTCCGACACCCACCAGGTGTAAAAGCATCTCGTATCTTTTTTCTCCTCCTTGTCCAGATTGTCGAATTCCGCCACCTTTTGAAGTATAGCATCATAGTTACGTTGTTCCGTATCAGAGAGATCGTAAGAAAGGCTTCCAGCAACAGGCAGGTTCATTAATGCAGCTACACTCTCCAAGGTAATAGTCATCTCTCCCCATCTAGATATGGCTGTATGAGTGGAAATACGCCACCGAGAAATGAAGGTAATCAAACCCGCAGCGTCTTTCTTAATTTCAAGAGCAAGCGAGATGCCATGACCGCATTGAGGATTTATATTTGAAAGAAAATTATCTTTAATGTCCTTATTACTCAACATACGTCTCATCCATCCTTCATAAGAACCCAGTGGAGTATGGCAAATCTTGAAGTCAATAGGGGAAGGCGGATATTCATTTCTCCGGAGACAAAATCTCATCACAAGTGCTGAAGAAGAAAATGGATCGGCATCTATATTTTCTGAATCGGAAAGCATGACTATCTTATGAGAAGGATGCCTTCTAATGTTTGGAAAAGGCGAGGTAAACAACTCATCATCGATGTTCGGCATATCTTTGAAGCCGTCAACACTTCCTGGCTTGGAACCAACATTATCTCAGAAGACATCTCAACAGAGTTCTTTTTTCATTCCACAATGAAAATATGAGTTAGAACTTGTATGAAAAAAACGCATGGGGCATGTAGTCACGCATGACAAGACACAACCCACGTTGAAATAAACAAAAGTGGGATTGGGTCCAAGCACCGATATCATTTGATCTGGGTATTGGTTTCAAGTGGAGACAAGTTTCGATGATGGTATTGGTTTCAAGTCCAGGTAAAGTTTGATCTGGTATTGGTTTCAAGTCCGGTACAAGTTTCAAGTCTAGTATTGGTTTCAAATCGATCGTGCATATGTGGGTGAGACCCACGTTCGGATCAAACGCACAAGGTGGGACTACGTTCACGGGCATGTATTACAACACGGTTTTCCTCATGATCATGGGAATTATGTTTACAAAATCCAAGCCAAAGTCTCTTCCTAAGCTACAATCTAAGAAGCTAGTTTTGCATGCAATGGTGGAAAGAAGCAAAAGCAACATGATCATGGATTCACGGGTTGTCTTACTAAGCAATTCTAGAAAATATTGACGTATCAACCTTGGTGGAAAAACTAAGCATATACATGTCTTACAAAAGGTGTTTACCTAACAAACTAGGGTTTTACCTTTGAAAAAAAAAAAAAAAAAAAGCCTACCTCGGACGGACGGCGGCGCGCGGCAACTACGGCAGCAACGAGCTCCGGCGGACGGCGGCGATTGGCGACGGCAGTGAAGACCCGGACGGGAGCTGCTTCACAAAAAAAAAAAAAAAACTCGTGAGAAAAGAAAAGGGGTTGGTATCTTTTTATAGACAAAAATTAGAAGAATCCCAATGGAACAAGGATACCTCTTTTGTTTGGATTCCTCTTTTGATTCAAATACCCAAAGAAGGAAACCGGTCCCACCAAAGGATTCCATACAAGCATAACGGCGTGGGCGACTAGCGGTTGGCCAACACTCTTCCGGGTAAACTTCTTTCATCTGTCTTTCTCACGTATATGTCACCATCTCATGCCTACCACACAATAGTGTAACCATTATGTGCTAGGCGGGGGACTTAATGTTGATGGTGGATTTCATTCAAGGTTAAATTTGTAAAAACCGAAAAAATCATGCGCCGACATCTTGTAAAAGATAAAGCCATTTATAAGTGTTGATACTCCTCACTTAATTCACCAGAATGGAGCATGTGGCAACAATCCCATTCTCGTGAATACATGAAATTCCTCCAGTTGGAGCATGTGGCAACAATCCCTTCCCGTGAATTTCATATCGGCCTTGTATTTCCAAAGTACTCATTATCGGTGTGGCATGACGACCGAGTGTTACTCTTACAGAGTAACACGAACCTCCAAGCACTATAATGAAACCATGTACGAAATACCCGTACAGGTGACTCTCGGTGTGTTATACTAGCCCGATTGAGCCCTCTCGTGTGTTATACTAGCCCGATCGAGCATCCGGACCGACCGTATCGGTCCGGGATATGATTCGATCGCATGATCATCCAACTCCATAAGCATGATTGGATGACCCCGCATCAATTCCATCACCCCCAAGCAGGTATGGAATACCCATGGCCGACCCCGCATGGTCGGTCATTGGCCTAGCTTGCCAAGAAACCGTTCATACCAAGCATTATGAACGGAAAACCCTAAATTAGGGTTTGCGGCATATTACATGTGTTGCAAAGCAGTCTCAACCATCCATCTTCGCAGGTATAGATGGAGGGTGTAGATGTAGATCCAAAGGGCCCAGAGCATGTCAACACGATCACCGTGGGCCCGCCACACACTTGACCAATCGGTTAAAACCAAACATGTTTGGTCGTGACAAAATTGTCGCCCAAACAAGAGATGGCGCACGCTTTGAAACCCAAAATTAGGGTTTTGAGCATCATGAGCGTCCATCTTCTCCGACACGAATGGAGGGTCCAGATTAGATTAAACAGGTCCCAGGTCATACCAAAGCATGACCAATGTGGGCCCATCTACCTCCTCATGTGTTCGGCCAAGGCATATCATGCTTGGTTAATCCAAAACGTGCGCCTAAACTAGCGTGGCCACGCCTCCCAAACCACAAACTGATCTCGACCGCTCAACTTCGCCGGACGATTTGGGTGGCTCGGATCACGTTTTAATGGGATATTCAGGTATAGGCGTGAACACCAGCCTACCATCTTCACGTCAAACCAATCGGCCAAGACCGACCAAGTTAGGTCGTCTTGGAACGCACGCCGGAAAAGAGCATGGTGCGCGGCCTTTTGCGGCATCAAATTCCTATTGCAAAATCGATCTCAACCACTCCTCTTTGCTGGTCAAATTGAGTGGCCTAGATCGCACCTTCATGGGACAGTGAGACATGGACGTGTACACCGGCATGCTATCTACATGCATGCCCGGTCGGTCCTCTCCGAAATCCTTCCCATGCTTGGTTTTCACCAAGTCAAGAGTGATGCTTGCGCGCCTCTTCAAAACCCTAATTTCATTAACGGTCGCAGATGAGTGTCTCAAAGATCATCTCATCCGTCCAACTTCACCAGCCTGGTTATACAACCTTGGTCAGGAGTTAATTGGTCAGTGAGGCGTCATTACCCATCACTTTACCACACCATGATGCAAATTTCGCATAAAATACACACGGTACTTCACAAGTATCGACTTCCCGAATAACACAAGTTATTCAATTCAAGATTACATGCTATCTTTCGTGGATCCACGATCCACACATTCTAGACATCAATCATGTCACAAACTGGGGATACATACTTGGGGTATTGGTCTGGCGGTTTACAGCGTGCAGCATGCAACGCGCCATCACAAGAACGTGTCAGGAAGTCATGGACGGTTAGAGATGAACTGGAGAAGTGGGCAAGACTGGTCGTGTGGCACCGACGCACAACTCCACTAATCCATCACTCCACTTCCTCCACTTCCCACGAGAGACGTGAATAAGGCTCAATGACTTGTATAAATAGGTTCTCCCCCTATTTCAAACAACAACACAAGTCCAGACGAGACAGAAAACCAAGTGTTAATACAAAACGTATTCAAACACCCAGAGCTTGCTTGCATCAATCATAAGCATGCTCACCTTTCTGTTACAAGTCATAAGCAAGCCAACACCTTCACAATCTCAACACCTTCTTCGCTTCCCTCCCTAAGATCAACCCCATATCCTTCAATTTGTGACCGAAACAAGTCCTGAACAGCCATTTCTTGGTTTAGGCCGGACTTGCACTGCATTGATCTCTCGAATCTACAAGCACTCACCGCGTAGTGCATTTGTTTAAGGTTTAAATTCATTCCTCATCCACACCCCAAATTACCAAATTCTGCAGGAGTAGTTTTCACCCATAAACAGTATTATACCGAATGCGGACAAAAAAACCAATGACTTGATGTAAGGCTAACTACTGATGATGACCAGTTGAAGTTCAATGAGAGCTTAGTTTCTTGGGTGATGGAAAGAACAAAATGATGACTGTAATGCCACATCAACTCTAGAATCATCAGCAACAATACAAATTATCTTAAATGACGATAAAGCAATAACACTGACCCAATTGGAGACCACATTAACTTTATCATAGAGAAAAAGAAACAAAACAGAAATGTGATGAATATAACACCACCACATTACCCTTCGACTGTCGACATGCTTGAAAAGATAATAATTCTTTGGACAACCTATACTATTGAATGAACAATTTTTCTCAATAATCAGACTCATACCCAATGCTTTCCTGAGAGCAAGACCAAAATTGAAGCTCAACTTATTTCAAATAAATTAAGATACATAAGAAACAGTTAATCAATTAGAGTGTACATGATCAAGAAAGGTCAATACAAATCATAATTCAATTCAATTAAAACCCTAATCTTAATTTACAAACCGAAGAAAACCCTACTCTCATAATGGGATGAAAAACAGTAATTACACTGAATAATGGAATAAGATTGTAATCCATCCATGGTTGCGGTGCTGATGCGGTGATGGAAGAAGAACCAACTCAGTCAGTAACAATTTTGAAGAAGAACCAGAGTAAAAGATAAACAGTCGTATATATGGAACGGATAGAGTCATAGAGATCTGTTTAGGATTTATTTCGTTTATCAAAATATGTTCGGCGGCTCGGCTTGGGGAGTAGCCGTATAATACATTAAAAAATGCCACCTCAGCAGAGTATACTGCTGTTAGATTAAGTGGGATGGACGGACATCAGGATGTGTCTAACCTATGTGTTAAAACTGAAAGTCCCATGATCCGGACCCTAATATCAATTATACATGTTTTTAACTCCAAAAAATATAAATGATGGTCTTTATTTATCTTTATGCCACATTTAATGCTTTTTTAAGATCATAATGATGAGAGGAATCTAATTAATGTATGTTCAATAATGAAAAGAAGTTACAATTGTTATATCCGTCAGATGTCTTTGGCTAGGATGAGACTGGGATGGTCGGATGCAACGTTTGTCTCTCAAAATGTTATCCGACCATCCAAGGCTCAAAAACCTATGATGTTTTGTATTATAGATGGGATTTTATCGGGGGTAATCAAAACATGGGTGTTTAATATCTAATAGTACCATTAATGTGCGCTTCTTCCACATGATCAATAACTTCAAAGCTAGAAGATCAAAATTGACCAATCTCCTTCCATACTTTAAAACCAAAAAACCCACGGCTGGATTCTAGGTTTTAAGGCAACATGAAAAGGAAAAAAAATAAAAGCTTCATCTCACGGGCTAATAATTAAATCTCTAATTTGTTAGAGGGACTAAAGAAAAAATAAAATAAAATAAAAATATATAAAAGCAAGGGAAAATAATAGTAAATTTATTTTAATTATCTAGTTTTTTCCAAGGGATATGTGCATATCTAAGATGTCTTATCCAATGGTTATAAGGTGAGCCCTTATAGGAGATATCACGAGGGTGACCCCGTCACAGCAGGACTTAAGTACAAAATTAATAAAATTTTATATTTTCCGATAGGTCTAGACGAGATCCACACAATGAGTACCTATTGTACTATGTTTCGATTTTCTTTTTTTGGTATAATGGTAGTTCATATCCAAGAATGAACATTATTATAGAGATGGTAGTTCATTTTGTTGAATGGACTCATATATGAATGGTGTTCATATTGTAGGAATAGTAATTCATTTTGTAAAATGAACTCGTAATGATAGTTAATTATGGTAGTTCATATTGTAGAATGAACTCGTAATATGTGTTAGTTATGGTAGTTCATATTGTAAAATGAACTTGTAAATGGTAGTCCATATTGTAGAATGAACTCGTGATAGGTGTTCATATTGTATAATGAACTCATAATTATATTTTATATGGTAAAATGAACTTGTAATAGTAGTTTATCCTCGGACTTCATTTTGTAGATGAACTCGTATGATCGTTTAAGGCTTTTATTTCTGGTAGCGGGTTTTAGAATTATGTCATAGAATATTAGAAGATTGGGGGATGATGCTAAAGTTACTACTGTTAAAAATTCTATTCACAAGAACAATATTTATATTTGCTAAATTATGGAATTTAAGGAGATTGATTCTCTTATTAGAGCTATGTGTGGAAATAATGGTTGTGACCATATTTATTTGCCTTCTGAAGGAGCTTCGGGTGGCAATGTTGTTATGTAGGTGTTGATGGTGGATTTTCATTTAAGGCTAAAATTGTAAAAGCCAAAATTATGCGCTGACATCCTGCAAAGGGTAAAGCCACTGATAAGTGATGAATACTTCTCCACTTTACTAATTCACCTTAAATGGAGCATGTAACAACAATCCCATATACCCTATGAATTTATAGCATTATCAATTAATGCATGACCAGCCTTGTATTTCCTGTGTTGTTCCCGCTGAACTCTCATTATTGGTGTGGCATGACGACTGAGTGTTGCTCCCAGCAGAGCAACACGAATCTCCAAGTGTCACTAATGAGGCATGCACGAAATACCCATACAGGCTACCACTCTAGGTGTGTTATACTAGCCCGATTGAGCATACAACTCTCGGTGTGTTATACTAGCCCGATTGAGCATACATCTCTCGGTGTGTTATACTAGCCCGATTGAGCATACATCTCTCGGTGTGTTATACTAGCCCGATCGAGCATCTGGACTGTCCATGTCAGTATCAGAAATAATCACGACCACGCAAGTTGGCCGCATGATTTAACCAGCCTAGACGATCCTCAGCAGGAGCAGGCTACCACCTTAATGACCACCAGCGGGCTCGTTTATGCCCTGGTCGGTCGAATGCATACCACGCCTCCCAAACGACCACCAAACACCAGCCTAGAGTAGGATGGTTGGGCTGGTGTGGAGCATCTTGGAAAACATGTACGCACAAGACTGCCAATGACGATCTCAAACAGATCGCGTCCGTCCAACTTAGGTGGTATAGTTGGACGACATAGATCGTCCCATGGACGGTTGGACAAGCATTGTCCTGCACACCGGCGGATCCCCTTCACGCCTGCATGATCGATCCTCCCCTGACCTAGCCACAAAACCACGTACGGTTGCCCGAAGTTGGGCCGGCGTGAGGTTTAAAGGGTCGCAGGAAATTCCACTAAGTGTCTTAAATTGATCACGACCATCCAACTTCACCGGCATGGTTGGATGGCTTAGATCAAGCCTGGGTTGGTCGGATATATACCACCACACTCACCGCCGGCCCAACAAGGGTCCCACACGGTCGACCTCCCCAAAGGAGGAGCATAACCTGCCACACCGTTAGGCTGAAGTCGTGTACACACGACCGATCCAAAACCCTAATTAGGGTTTGCGGCATATTACATGTATCGCTAATCGATCACGAGCGTCCATCTTCGCAAGCATAGATGGAAGGTGTAGATATGGACTTAACAGGTCCTGAGCATGTCAACACGATCACCGTGGGCCCTTCTACACGCCTGACCAATCGTCCAAGACCGACCATGGCTAGACGCCTCGACTCGTGCGCCCAAACAAGGCATGGACGCGCGGTCCCCGATTCCTTGGCGGCAACGGATTTCTGCCGCAAACCGATCTCAACCACTCAACTTTTCCAGAAAAATTGAGTGACCTAGATTATATCTTCATGGGGTAATGAGGTATGGACGTGTACACCGGCAAGCTGTCTACACGCATACCCGGTCGGTCCTGCCTAATACACCTCCCATGATTGGTTTCGACCAAGCTGAAGAGTGATGCTTGCGCACCTCTTCAAGACCCTAAAATCTATCAACGGCCGCAGATGAGTGTCATAAAATTATCTCGTCCGTCCAACTCCACTAGCTTGGTTGAACAGCCCTGGCTAGGAGTCAAGCGACCAATGAAGCATTCCCATGATCACCGTCCACCACTCTTCCACATAGAGTGATCGGTCAAAGCATGGCTCGCCCATGTAGCCTCCAAACGATCACTCGAAGATGGTTAGATGTGATGCTATTTTAAGACGCTTGGTCGTGATTTACTCCATTAAGCCTTAAAATAACGATGCTTCATACGTGCTGAATATATTTGATGCATTACATGCATAGAATACACACGATATTTTATAAGTATCGACTTCCCAAATAACTTAGTTATTTAACTTAGCATTACATGCTACTTCCTGTGGGTCCCACGATCCACACGATCGAGACATCAATCATGTCACAAACTGGGGGATACTAACTGGGGTATTGGTCTGGCGGTTTATAGCGTGCAGCGCACAACACGCCATCACAAGAACGTGTCAGGAAGTCATGGACGGTTAGTGATGACAGGAGAAGTGGGCAAGACTGGTCATGTGACACTAACACACAACTCCACTACTCCATCACTCCACTTCCTCTACTATAAATAGGTTCTCCTCCCTATTTCCAAAGACGAGGACAAGATAGAAAACCAAGTGTTGATACAATCGTATTCAAACACCAGAACTGATAGCTTACATCCTGCAAGCCAGTTCAACATTCTGATACAAGTCATAAAACAACCAACACCTCCACAATCTCAACACCTTCTTCGCTTCCCTCCCTAAGATCAACCCCATCTCCTTCACTTTATGACCGAACAAGTCTGGAATGGCCATTTCTTGGTTTAGGCCAGAGTTATACAGATTGATTTCTCGAATCACAAGCACTCCCATGCAGTACATTTGTTTAGGGTTTAGATTCATTTCTCATCCACACACCCCAAATTACCAAAACCGGTAGAAATAGTTTTCACCCATAAACAATTGGCGACCATAGTGGGAGGTTAATCTCTCGGTTCTAAAGTCAATTCCTTCAAAATCTAATTCAATTTTGTCAATTTCAAAGGGGTAGATATGAGATTCAATTAAATCATCAACCTGTTTCAAGATGGCAGAACTTAGGTCGGGATCAGTAATAAATTCTGATGGATCTAGTGCAGATAACACTCTCGGTATTGATGCACCTGTCAGTGAAGCTACTGTGGTCAATACATCTCGTGGAGCCGTTTCTTCTACCACCAACGCCAGCGGAGCAGGAGATGTTCCAGTAAGTGTAACGCCTCCTATCACCAGAGCCAGAGCAGCCGCGAATCCCGGCATCTCCTCAAGTGTAACACCTTCGGCGATCACTAGAACAACAAATTTTATTCCTTCATCAGGACGAGGAGCCGGAGGGACAAGAGGAGGACCATCTCCCATTACCATCGCAGACTTGATAGAGAGGCAGGAAATTCTTGATAAGACTCAAACGGATATGTCTGCAACTCAGAAAGAGGTACTCAGTTTCCTCAAAACTTTAACTGAACGATTGCCACAAGATTCACGACAACCTTTGAAGCCAACAAGGGATTCCTTCAATACACCCGGAGCAGGCGTTTCCACTCAGACCCACATGAGTGAAGAAGCTCTTGTTACTCCTGAACGCCCAAGGTAAAGGGACCAGCCATCCAACTTCATCACACGTGAGGACCTGGAACGACTTATCCAAAACCGAGGTAAAGGAAATCTGATGGATGCACACCAGCATCAGCCGTCGTACCCTCAAGATGCGCAACGAATCCCTCTTCCAAGAGGATACACCTCTCCTCAGTTCTCCCTCTACGATGGTACTGGTAACGCTCGTGAACACATATCTCGATTTTTGGAATCCTTGGGGGAGCATGAGTAAAATCATGTTCTCCGCCTGAAAGAGTTCTCGAAGTTACTTACGGGAAGGGCGTACACTTGGTACAACAACATCGCACCTAACAGCATATCCAATTGGGGCGAGATGGTCAGTGCTTTCTACAGGAAGTATTTCTTCGTATCCGAGCAGATCACCTTTTCAGATCTAGGGAGAGTCTCTCAGCGGAACAATGACATCCGAACGACTTCGTTAAGAGGTTCAGATTTCAAGCACTAGATTGTCATGATCCGAACGTCACTGAACGTCAGTTGGTGGAGCTGTGCATCAACGGGATGATACCCATATACCGCGCTTTACTAGAGAATCTGGGCTTTCAGACGTTCTCCGAACTCCATAAAGCTGCCAAGCGTTCAACCACAACTGCCCCAGCATTGCTAGAGAGAACCAGGGTTGTTCGAAACGAAGATACACGTGAGAGTCGAGGAAGCAGGCGTCTCACAAACAAGAAATACAACACTGGTCCTTCTGTGAGCATGATAGGCGAATGATGAAAAAGGAAAGCTTCAGCAACGAAACAACAACCCAAGTGTGCGGCTCCAGCACACATGACCTCTTATCAAAAGGGAGCGGGCAAGACTCCTACACAAGACACCGAAGATGCAGGCTTCCCATTCCCCATGAGTGAAGTAATGGAACTCTTGGAGGCATGGATTCAAGACGATGCTATCAAGCTTCCTCCTATCAGACGACCACCAACTGAAAAAGACATAGTGGACCCCAAGTACTTCCGCTACCATAGGTTTGTCCATCATCCGACCAAGGACTGCAACAGGATGAAACAAATATTCCGAGAAAAGATAAAGGGAGGATAACTCTAGCCTGGAAACGAAGGTGTTCATAGAGATCCTCTCCCTATCAGGAACTGCATGATTTCCGGGGATTTTATTCGCAAGACAGTACAATCTATGATGGAGCATTTGTGCGAGATCTTATATTTCTCCAAGGCGCAGCGTCAAGACATATTTCCAGCCCTTAACCGCGTTGTCTCAGGCAGGCGTTTGTATCTAGAGAAGGAAGCGGTCTCGAAACCTCATTCTTTACTGGAAGATGCAAGCAAGGGAAACTGGGGACTCTTAACCGTCACTCTTTTGAAGGATATCGAGTTCTATAGCACATTGATTGATACAGCCTCCGAATTCAACATCATCATTGTCAAGACTTTGAAAGAAGCAAGGATTTCAAAGCAGGAAGCCACTCGCAGCCCAACTGTGATTAAGAATCCAGAAGGGGAACTTGGAAATGCCTATGGATACATCGATCTTGAAGTTAAATTGGGAGACGCCCTAACGCAAGCGAAGTTCTACATAGTCAAAGAACATCCCAATTACGACATGGTCCTAGGACGCTCTTGGATATACGACAACAAGAAAACACTAGGAGTTTGCCCTCTACCAGCTACGACACCTGAAAGGATCTCTAACAAGCCGTCTGTACCTAAAGACTGTCCGTTGACGCACCTGCAGCTTGCCAATGTGACATAACTTCCTGGAGAGATCCCATCAGCATACATTAAAAGGTTCCGAGCTCAAGTAAGTCTCATCACGCAACCCTTCTTGCAACCAATCACTCCTCACTCTGATAAGTCCTGGGGACTAGCTCCAACCAACAAACCAACCCCGGCTAGGAGATGTGAATGGGAAGCCGGCCCCTTCAAACGTTTTATCAAGAGCTTAGAGGCTGTCTTGGTCAAAGACGATAAGGCCAAGGTCCAAGTATCTGCATGCCCAAACCCATTTGGAATTGGAGATCTGGTGACGAAGACGACTGCATTCAAGGTTGGGAGCATGACGGTGAAAATGACCACTCCACCTGACTCACCCACCGAAAAGGAGGATGAACCGCACTGTAGCGAGATGTTATCCTAGGCGGCTACTGCAAGCTCATCAACGCTGATAAACTGGAAGGCATAACAATTCACTCACGATGGCTCAAACCCTACTGAACTTAAGACGTTGTGCTACCACTTTCCAGCGTCCTCCACACTTTAAAATGCTATGTTATTTCCTCCAGCGTGTTTTTTTTTACAATTACCTTTTCATGCCATATTTGTAATTCCTACAGAAAATGATTGCGATACTTGTATTTATAATTAGGTTTCTAACTTTCAATTTTCAAATTAATTGAAATATTATTTCCATCTAGGAACATCTTTACCTCCTAAAGGAAGACAAAAAATTCTGAGTCATTCTAAACCACCATTTACCCAATAAGACCAGGGAGATCTCGCGTCAGGAGCATAGACAGGTCCGTGGTATTCATCATGGTATTCTCTTTTTTATTACAAGAACAACATATGATCACATTTGATATAGCCATGTTGAGAGATTTACATCAAAAAACAATGTAAAACCTTTATTCAATCAAGCAAGCAAAAAAGACCTTAAACTCAGCCGCCACCGAGTGCAAGGAGAATGTTCACAAATCACAAGAAAGCCTAAAAGAAGAAAAAGAAAGAACAGGGAAGATTTAGTCGTCAAGAAGATTGGTTGTGTATCCACCACCACCGGAGCTCGCTTCAACACCATCGCCATCGTGGACCGCTCATCGCTTCTTCCCTCGGATCTGCCTCGGCCTTCCACTTCGGATATTTCTTCAGCAACACTATCCACCTCAACAGCATCAACAGAGACAGCTTCCACATCTTCCTCAAAAACCACGGAAGCATTGGGAATTGTGTTGGTCACTTTCAGATGCTCAGGTTCGTCTGTGTCAGAATTGAGGATTATCACGCCATCGTGGATTGGATAATCACATTTATCTTCACCAAGAGGCCGTTTGTGTTCAACCATCCGCCTCTTTAACCGTGCTGCAAACCTCTCAGCTCTTGCGCTCGTTGGTGCTCGCAATGCTTCATCGCGCCTCCATTGCTCCTCCATGTCGATCGCTTGGTGAAAGGGCACTGATACGTCCCCGGCAATACGCAGTGCAGAATGGACATCCCCGTATAGCACGACCGACTTCACGGAGTGGGAGATCAATCTTAGCCATTACCTCCTCATGTGCACCAGCCTCCTCGGGCTTGTTGACTTGAAACTTTTTTTGGAGAAGTTCTGAGTAATCATCACCAACCGCTTCCATGATAAACTGCGAAGAAGAAGAAGTTATGGTTACACAAAAAAAAAATTATCATCATCGATCAATCAGAAGATCGGATAAGCGCGGAGCAGTACCTGGAATATATAAGAAAACGATAAGAGGAGTCCTTAGAATTTTCTTTATATTTCACGAGCCAACAGAATCCCAGGGAGAAAAGGAGTCTTCACTTGCCACCTATAAAGACTTTTAATTCGGGATAATGATCAACAATACTTATCGGATATATTTGAGAGAAGCCGCTGTATAATTGAAGGGAGTGCACCCAGTCCAAGAAACGGTCCAAGCTATGTCCAGATATGTACGGAGGAAACCAAAGGGAACCGGCTCACCTGACCAAGTCCTGCTTCCTCCAAAACCCTAATCAGGTTTGACCAGCTCCAGACATAACCTGGCGATATCTATCTATGCGGTAAATGCGTATTTACTTTAGCCTAATCATTTCAGTATACAAATTTGTCACCATCTCATACATACCCCACAATAGTGTAACCATTATGCGGTAGGTAGGGGACTTAATGTTGATGGTGGATTTTCATTTGAGGCTAAAATTGTAAAAGCCAAAATTATGCGCTGACATCCTGCAAAAGATAAAGCCACTGATAAGTGATGAATACTTCTCCACTTTACTAATTCACCTAAAATGGAGCATGTAACAACAATCCCATATACCCTATGAATTTATAGCATCATCAATTAATGCATGACCAGCCTTGTATTTCCTATGTTGTTCCCGCTGAAGTCTCATTATGGGTGCGGTATGACGACTGAGTGTTGCTCCCAGCAGAGTAACATGAATCTCCAAGTGTCACTAATGAGGCATGCACGAAATACTCGTATAGGCTACAACTCTTTGTGTGTTATACTAGCCCGATTGAGCATACAACTCTCGGTGTGTTATACTAGCCCGATTGAGCATACATCTCTCGGTGTGTTATACTAGCCCGATTGAGTATACATCTCTCGATGTGTTATACTAGCCCGATCGAGCATCTGGGCTGTCCATGTCAGTCTCAAAAATTATCACGACCACGCAAGTTGGCTGCATGATTTAACCAGCATAGACGATCCTCAACAGGAGCAGGCTACCACCTTAATGACCACCAGCGGGCCCGTTTATGCTATGGTCGGTCGAATGCATACCACGCCTCCCAAACGACCACCGAACACCAGCCTAGAGTAGGATAGTTGGGCTGGTGTGGAGCATCTTGGAAAACATGTACGCACAAGACTGCCAATGACGATCTCAAACATATCACGTCCGTCCAACTTAGCCGGCATAGTTGGACGGCATAGATCGTCCCATGGCCGGTTGGACAAGCGTTGTCCTGCACACCGGCGGATCCCCTTCACGCCTGCATGATCGATCCTCCCCTGACCTAGCCACAAAACCACGTACGGTTGCCCGAAGTTGGGCCGGCGTGAGGTTTAAAGGGTCGCAGGAAATTCCACTAAGTGTCTTCAATTGATCACGGCCATCCAACTTCACCGGCATGGTTGGATGGCTTAGATCAAGCCTGGGTTGGTCGGATATATACCACCACACTCACCGCCGGCCCAATAAGGGTCCCACACGGTCGACCTCCCCAAAGGAGGAGCATAACCTGCCACACCGTTAGGCTGAAGTCGTGTACACACGACCAATCCAAAACCCTAATTAGGGTTTGCGGCATATTACATGTATCGTTAATCGATCACGAGCGTCCATCTTCGCAAGCATAGATGGAAGGTGTAGATGTGGACTTAACAGATCCTGAGCATGTCAACACGATCACCGTGGGCCCGTCTACACTCCTGACCAATCGTCCAAGACCGACCATGGCTAGATGCCTCGATTTGTGCGCCCAAACTAGGCATGGACGCGCGGTCCCCGATTCCTTTGCGGCAACGGATTTCTGCCGCAAACCGATCTCAACTACTCAACTTTGCCAGACAAATTGAGTGGCCTAGATTATATCTTCATGGGGTAATGAGGTATGGACGTGTACACCGGTAAGTCATGTCTACACGCATGCCCGGTCGGTCCCGCCTAATACACCTCCCATGCTTGGTTTCGACCAAGTCAAGAGTGATGCTTGCGCACCTCTTCAAGACCCTAAACTCTATCAACGGTCACGAGATGAGTGTCATAAAATTATCTCGTCCGTCCAACTCCTCCAGCTTGGTTGAATGCCTGGCTAGGAGTCAAGCGACCAATGAAGCATTCCCATGATCACCGTCCACCACTCTTCCACATAGAGTGATCGGTCAAAGCATGACTCGCCCATGCAGCCTCAAAACGATCACTCGAAGATGGTTGGATGTGATGCTATTTTATGACGCTTGATCGTGATTTACTCCATTAAGCCTTAAAATAGCGATGCTTCATACGTGTTGAATATATTCGATGCATTACATGCATAAAATACACACGATATTTTATAAGTATCGACTTCCCAAATAACTTAGTTATTTAACTTAGCATTAAATGCTACTTCCTGTGGGTCCCACGATCCACACGATCGAGACATCAATCATGTCACAAACTGGGGGATACTAACTGGGGTATTGGTCTGGCGGTTTACAGCGTGCAGCGCACAACGCGCCATCACAAGAACGTGTCGGGAAGTCATGGACGGTTAGTGATGACGGGAGAAGTGGGCAAGACTGGTCGTGTGACACTAACACACAACTCCACTACTCCATCACTCCACTTCCCATGAGAGACGTGGGTTAGGCTTAATGACTTGTATAAATAGGTTCTCCTCCCTATTTCCAAAGACGAGGACAAGACAGAAAACCAAGTGTTGATACAATCGTATTCAAACACCAGAACTGATAGCTTACATCCTGCAAGCCAGTTCAGCTTTCTGATACAAGTCATAAAACAACCAACACCTCCACAATATCAACACCTTCTTCGCTTCCCTCCCTAAGATCAACCCCATCTCCTTCACTTTGTGACCGAAGCAAGTCTGGAACGACCATTTCTTGGTTTAGGCCAGAGTTGTACCGATTGATTTCTCGAATCACAAGCACTCCTGGGCTGTGTATTTGTTTAGGATTTAGATTCATTTCTCATCCACAAACCCCAAATTACCAAAATCGACAGAAATAGTTTTCACCCATAAACAGTAGGATAATAATGTGTTGAAATTAAAGATCAATTTTTTGACAAAAAAAAAAAAAAAAAAATCATGGAGATTTTAGGTCGCTGAAAAGTGACAAAGAAATTATCAAAGTTTCATGGTGAAGATATATAATTTTGTACTTTATAATTATTTGGTTCGATCTTCAAGATGTACGTCCATTGTGGGTATTTTTTGTGTTTTTCCATAGATGGAGTTTGGAGGTACAGATATTACCTCATTTCTGTAGTACATGAGAGAGAAAGTTCTAGATATAATGATTTAGGGAGAGAGAAAGATCCCTCACTTTTCCTTGCAAGTAGGTCTTTATACAATTACAAGGCGATTACCTTTAGTTAGTTACTAAATAATAATTAGATTATAATTATGCCATTGGCATTCTATTTCAGACTTCAGTTTCCTCGTTCGGGTTCCATGTCTTGAAATCAGGTCTTCGCTTGGTTCACCTGAACTCAGGTTCTCAGTTATCAGTTGGTAGATGTCATATTTTGTCATCTACATATTAGCTCGCAGTTTTGTATAAACTAGTGTAGACTTTTGTTTATATGAAATTTCTTTGAGTTTTACCCTTTTCGGATTTTATTGTTGGTAGATGCATATTTTTTCATCTGCACATGGGCATATGCGCTACATCATCCCAATTACAATTTAAAGTTGATAAACATGAACTAGAAAATACTCCAAAATTCAAACCCCAATTATAAAGTTAACACTTCACCATTATAATGTTT
>JAJJWW010018978.1:0-22956 GCA_023531295.1 Papaver armeniacum
CTTAATCGGTGTGAGACTTGGTTAGCGCTCAACTACATTTCAGTCCGAAGTTAACTTGTAGTAGGTTATGTATGTAGCGGCTTAATACGAGTGTGGTGTTCAAAGCTGGACAAGGTCCGGGATTTTTGTGTATTTGCGGTTTCTCGTTAACAAAATTTCGGTGTCTGTGTTATTTCTTTTCCACATTATATTTGTTTATATAACTGAAATATCACAGGTTATGCATAGTTCAATCAGTTGATAAATCTGACCTTGATTGTTGTATATAACTTGACTGACACTTGGGCATTGGTCTTTGGTACCTTCCAAGTTATTTCTTATATCAATCGGGCTAACGGATTTCTATCCGTTCATATTGGAGTTTATTCGCATGCATTGTTGAACAAATTATTGGGTGTGGTTGTTATACCCTAGTTTTTCAGTGTCCCTCTTCCATAAAGAAATCGAGATATTATCGACCAATATACACAACGCATTGTTATTTGGTAGAGGAAGCAATACTAATAATGTACCTATAGACACAAGACAAGATATCAACTTTGAAGGACCTCAGCCAATGAAAGGTCTCTCAATCAAGCACACCTACTACACTATCATCGCATGAATCACAAATGAAGATAATGGCACTAAACTTGTTGAATTTCTTAAAGAATCCCAAATAATAGACGTTCATCATCCACAACAACAAAGCGAAAATATGCAAAATTTGCTAACAACATAACAATAAATTTGTGTCACTTTAGATGGGGATGAGAGGATTAAAATGGATAAATATCGCAATGCTTTGCCTCCAAATGTAAGAAGATACTATGAAATAAAATAACAAGCCATTTTGCAAAAGATGGTTGGAAATAAAGTTCCTACATCACCAGCATTTCAACATCAACAGTACTGCACTACGAGTACTAAATATGCTAGATCTCAATGTTAATATTTAAGTAATGACGTACTTTAGTTTTCTTTTTTATTTAAGTGAACTCGTAATGTAGTTGTTACTTCCATTTTTAAAGTAATACCAAAATCTATATTTTGATGTCCCTTTTAACTTGAATTCTAAGAATTGGGTTTCAATTTTGAACATCTCAATTTTAATAATTTTTAATCTCATTTAATCATACATAACGATTCTCCAACGGCTATTTCTAAACTATTTTTGAAAAAGAAATTATTATTAATTATTTTTTATCATTTCTACCTCCTCTAATTATCTCTTTTCATCTTCAAGGTATCTCGAGCAAAACTTTATAGGCTGAGGATTCCGGAGAAGAAGATATTACTATCAACTGTAACTTATGTGAATGTTGCATTTATGCCTAATGTAGCACAACACCGACCGTCCTGCAATTAAGGTGTGGATGCTAGCTTTCGACAACTTTATACAACAATTTGTCAAGGGTCATCAAAGAACCAGGAAAACCTATAAAAATAAGCTTTCTATATTTTTTATGGAAGCTGACAAAGTACGTTGAATTCCAAAGAAGGATTTAGGTTTACATAGCTCCCAGATGACAGTTAAGCATCACTAAAAGTCATGATAATTGCATAACATATCTGAATTGCAAGTTCCAATTAAACATTAAACTATATATTTATGTTTGCTTTATGTATGAGGAAATTGCAAAATATATCTACTCTCTGGATACCGGTAAATAATTTCAATTTTATGAATGCCACCTAATCTTTAAGGATAACTTCTCGAGCTTAACCTGAGCGAACACCCCGAGCCATTACAAGATGGGTCCGAAGAAATTATACCCATTGATCCTCGCGAAGATAGAACCGACAATTAATATACAACTTCTCATTAAAGATTTTACGGGTACATATTTCAGAACTCGTCCACTCATGGACTCCTTGGGGTTTGTAGCTTGTTGTACATGCAAAGTGTAACCATGATTCCTATGAAAGTGAGTTAGGTTTAGAATCAATAACTCTAATCTACGTTTCATGAACTCGTCCACTATGGACACCTCGGGGTTTGTAGCTTGTTGCACATGCAAGTGTAACCATGATTCCTATGAAAGTGAATTAGCTTTATGAATCAACAATCGTAGTCTCACATGTTGATTGTTTTAATTAAAATATTTATTCTTTTAATATTAAAATTTTAACTTTTTAACATGTCATCGTACCATACAATGACTCTCCAATGATTAATTTCTAATGGCTACTTTAAATATAATTGAACTATAAATTGTGTTGTTCTACACCAAACAACACACACACTAAAATCATAACATTTTTTTATTTTTATCTCCTTTTAAGGTTTCTGAGAATATATATTTATAAGTATGGCTTTGTATTCACAATAAGAAGATATAGCAGATCACGAGAGATAGGGTAAAATGGCACTTCAACATGATGTTGTACACCACCAAGTTCGAGATGTTACCTTTCGGGAGCTAGACGTAGAATAATTATACTCAAGAATTTATTAATGTACATTTAAAGAACTAGGGCGATCATATAAAGCATGGTTGTTGTCATTAAAAAAGCAGGAAGAGTGTACCTTGGTATCTAAAAATAATTTTATATGACCGAGCTCTAGAAATGAAATTTGAACTCGGCCTTAGTATTCTTATTTTGCTTTACTCGCTCTTAAATTAGTTGTTCTTCCATTTAGTCAAAACTAGTTCATGTTTGTGTTTGGTTGAGGAGGAACTTGAAAGAAGATATTATTTTTCTGGAACCTGGTAGAGCATTCAGATTTTACGAATCTAAAGACTTAAAGGCCTAGACAAATAAGCTCTCACGTTGAATGGTGAGGGAACCCTCGCCTTCTATTGGCCTAAATATGCCTTTTTTGAGTTTTGGGAAACGAGGGTTTTGGTGAGGACACTTGGCAACGTATGATTGGTTTAAAAAGAATAGGAAAAAGATTAAAAAAGGAAACCAAATTCAATTGGGAATTTATAATGTGACAATATTTAGGTGAGGACACTTGGCAATATATGAATGATTTAAAAATTAAAAACTTTAAAAGAAAACCTAACTTACAGTGTTTGGAACTTTATGGAAGTCCAAATTTAATTTGAAATCGAGTAACTCTTGTCTCCTAATTAATTAATTTATAAAGGGGAAATAAATCAACATATTTTCTCACGAAAATAAAAGGAAAAATAAATAAAATCTGCACATATTCTCCACATATTTAATGCATTTGTCCCGCGCACACCAAATCAAAATGCATTGGTTTCGCTCACAGTACACCAAGTTAAAAGGAAAAATAAATAAAATTTGTGCATATTCTCCACCTATTTAATGTATGTGCCACACCACACCAAATCAAAAATGCATCGCCACGGGCGGGGCTAATCCCCACGACACACCAAATCAAAAATGCATCTTCACGGGCAGGGCGAAGCCTCGCAGACACCAAGTGAAAAGGAAAAAAATCCGGGCACATATTCTCCACCTATTTAATGTATTTTCCTCGACACACGAATCAAAAATAATCATCGCCACCGAGGCGGGAAAGCCTCGCGCACACCAAATCAAAATGCATCGCCCAACCCACACCAAATTAAAAATGCATTGCCATGGGCAGGCGGGGTGAAGCGCCGCGCAACACCAAGTTGAAAGAAAATATGCCCGGTGCGTAGCACGAGCACAAATCTAGTGTTACTTAAACATGAAGGACGCGTTTGCGGAGCTTAACACAGTAACTTACACCCGATAATCCTCCGAAGATGGAGCCAACGATTAAGAAAACCGATGGTTTAGAATTAAGAATTAAGTAATTTGCTTAGACTTTTAAAACTTTTCATAAAGTGTACCATCTCTTAATTAAATTTTCTACGTAGTATATAAATAAAATATGTTACATCCAAATATAATCATTCATCGTGAATGTAATGCGTAAGATTTTCTTTCAAGAGTTAATAACATTCATCATGCTTAAATTCCTTGCTTGTCTCTTCATGATATTCTAACCTAGATGCAATTTTCTAAAAAATCAAAGGAAAAAATAAGTTTAAGTGCGTTTAGTTCAAGTACACCAGAAACCGCAAATGCAGAGTAAAAACCCGAGACCTAGTCCATATTTGAACACCAAACTGTATTAAACCGCTACAGACACTATCCTACTATCAGAAATTTCAGACTGGAATGTAGTTGAGACCGAATTAAACCATCACAGTGATTCAGTTACAGTCGTGCTTCTTACTCCTCTTGAATACCAACAGGACTCCGCAAATTGATTCCCTTAGCTAACGTCCTTTATATCCTAAGAGTTGCTTCAACTCAATTGAAGACTTTAAACCAATATGCCTCCCACATATAATCTTATTTGTGATTTTTGTTCTGATCAAAGATCAAGGTGAGGTAGGAAATCGATTGCAATAGACAAAGTCTGCAAACCTCAAAACTGGTCTTATGACTCCAGAAGAGCGGCCTAAATTATTATTCACCTCACAAGTCGAAACTTGTGTATTCACAAAGCCTTGTGACGAAGATACTTTGTGATTCCTATCTATCTTGTTTTGTCGGAGCAATCTCACCAATCAAAACACGATCAGGATACACGAACTATCAAGATAAAGATAGTCGGACTGGCTTCAAGAATCCCTAGGTGAAGTCTTTTTAGCCGCTAAACCCTAAAAGGGTTTGAAGATGAGGCTGACTCTAGTTTACAACTAAGACACACACGAATAGTGTCAGGGGACTCAAAGATCCCAGTTGTTAGAGGTTCTCCTTATATAAACTTTCAAGATCAAGGTTACTTTAGGTTTAAGCTAAGATAGATTTAAAACCAAGCAATCAATAATTACGTTAGATGAAAAACTTGACTTGAGATTAACATAGCAGAATATACACTCTAGTTAGGATGGACCATAACCGAACCGTGTATATTGACATGTTCATGAAGGTTAGCCAAAACTAGCCAATCGAACTATATGCTTAACCATTTTCATATTACTCTTTAAGACTTTTCTTGAATTACACATATGATCAAAAATGTATATATAGCTTTTTTAGAGAGTTGCTCAAATGCCGATTATCTCATAAAAATAATTCTAATACATCTGAAAATATTCGACAAGGTAAGTACGTGTATTGTACACATTCGTGAATGTGTTTGTCATAGTACATGTACTGGTAATGGATAACCTCATAGATCTTTTATGGTTTGCATCTTTCGGGTATGCATACCATTTTCGGTTTTAAAACCAATAGATCTTTTTCGGTTTGCATACTGGGTATGCGTACCGTTCCTGGTTCACGAGTCACCGACCTTTTGTGGTATGGATACCACAGAGTCGCTGTCGAACTATAGCTACGCCAAGACGTGTACCGGTACATGTCTTTGCGACTCCGTACTTATAATAGTTCTCCCAGTATGTGAACTTATATGCATATTGTCATGTATCAGTTAATAGTAGTTTTATATCTCTCTAATACTCAATTCAAAACATTCCCGAATAACATCAATGACACATATCACTTTGTTCCGTGCTATTTTCAAATGATTAAATCTTGAATCATAATTTAAGTCATGAACAATAAATTGTTCTTACCAAATTCATCAAGTATGAACTGAAAAGACGAGGGTACCCTAATACACCACAATCTTTTAGTTTTCAACATATAAATCCTCTTACCGAAAGTGATCGTTTATGGAAAGAGTCGAGACAATACAAGAAATCGGTATTCACACTTTGTGTGAATGTCTATGGATACGATATCGATACAATACGACTACCAAAGTGTGATACTTGATAATATGTTCAGACTTAACCAAACTCTATAGGATCACTATCAAGTATATCGGAGTTAACATTTGTGTATTTTACTTTTAATTATAATAAACAATTATAATTGCGGTGATAGAAAAGTAATAAACCACAATTATAATAAACCCATAGTTGATATCCAAAATATGGTTTCATATCCAGGGTTTACTTTGAAGTTGTTTCAACATTTTATTTCAGAAACTTCACTGTTGGGAGTTCAGAGGCTTTTCCCCTATCATTTCTTCGCATTCTTCTATAGTTTTACGTGAAATTTCGTAAAGTTGCTGCTGCGGAGTCCTCCATCTTAACCCACACTAATAAACTTAAAATAGTAATCATTTGGGGTTTACTATAATTGTGGTTTTATTAGTTAACCAAACTCTATATGATCACTATAATTGTGGTTTTATTAGTTACAGGAGGTAAACTTATTGCTGGTTCACATAACAGAAATGAGTTCATATATGTAAATGTTGATGACATTGGAAAAGTAAGTAGTAAAATCTTTTAAAGTTCACTCCTTTTTTGTGTTTTATTCTTCATTTCCAGGTGTTGATGGTGG
Organism: Papaver armeniacum; assembly: GCA_023531295.1. Classification (NCBI taxonomy): domain Eukaryota; kingdom Viridiplantae; phylum Streptophyta; class Magnoliopsida; order Ranunculales; family Papaveraceae; genus Papaver; species Papaver armeniacum. The sequence continues at coordinate 6,295 of JAJJWW010018978.1, forward strand.
TTTTTAGCTTAGGGCGAAAACTGTAAAAGTCTGTCTACCTGACCCGGCATCAGAAGTAGTAGACCTTGATATATCTATATTCCGCAGGGAATTTGGAGAATGTATCATAATCTGATGAGTGCCTATGTCTCTCTTCATATTATATTGAAACTCAAGCTCCTAGATGAATTGTTCACTAGTATAGAGCCTAATGAGTGTTTAAGCTCCTAGCTTCATTAATCACTAATGCCGGAGCCTGCCTGGTATTTTCATATGATATGTTCCCAGCCGAACTCTCGATATTGGCATGACATGACGATTAATGTTCACTCGTAGCGGAGTAGCATGAATCTCCCGAAGTGTCAGTGTTGATACATGCATAAAACACTCACGTAGGCTACACCACTCTCTGATAAAGAGATCAGCGTGTTTACACACTTTTTTAATTAAAAAACAGCGCGATCGAACGCGTTTAAATTCCTTAAGGAAAATCTAGGCTATCCATATCAGTCTTAAAAATGATCACGGCCACACGATTTGGCCACGCAATTCAACCAGCCTAGCCTACTCATAACGGAACTAGGTGATCGTCATGATAAACACCGGCGGGCCCACTAACATCCCGACCGGTCGAAATTCCTTTAGCTCGTCCGCTACACCTTTGAACGCTCACCCTAACATGGGTGATCGCGCTGTTGAAAAATAGCTCAAACGAGCTAAGACCGACCAAAACGGTCTCAAAGACATCACGACCGCCCAACTTAGCTAGCCTAGTTGGACGACCTAGATCCTCTTTCGAATGATCAAAAGGGTACTGGCATGTTCACCGGCGGCCCAACTCCGTCCTTGGTCGATCAACTTGTTCATAGCAAGCCAAGAGCGCATTCAATCGTTGGCCCAAAGTAGTAGGGTGAACGCGCTGATTTTGAAAACCCTAAGTTGTGTTGCGGCAACACACTAATGTCTCAAATTGATCACAACCGCCCATCTTCACCGGCCAAATTGAGAGGTTTAGATTCAATTTCAGGCGGCCCGAATGTGCCAACGTGATCACCGTTGACCCACCTTTACACATGGCCGACCGGCCTGCGCAAACTAGAGATCAATGCTTTGAATTGATCGCCCAAAAGAGGATTGTCCGCACGGCTCCTAAACCCTAAAATTACATCTATGGCACTATGCAACTGCCGCAAATCATCTCGTCCATCCAACTTTGCTAGCCTAGTTGGATGGTATAGATTTTTTTTCAGGAGGCCAGCAGGGTAGCATTGTGATCACCGGCCACCCCTCTCCCACAAAGAGCGACCGACCAAGCAGTAGCTTACTCGTAGGGATCCCAAGAGATCGCCCAAAGGTAGCCGGTCACGCTCCTTTTTCTAAGACGTTCAACTCGCGACTAACTTGAACGAGCTCTAAAACAACGATGTTTTCTACACATCGATTACTTTTCAGCTGCTTGTTTGAAATCGATGCTTTATATACATTGATTATAAGCGATGTTATACAAATATTGATTTCACAAATAACTTATTATTTAACCTAAAAGCACTATGTGCTGATTTTAGCGACGAGTCTCACGACTTGACCCATTCACTCGAGACATCAAACATGTCAAAGGCGGGGATGCTCACCGGGGTATTGGTCTCGGCGGTTTACGACGTGCGGCGTGCAACGCGCCCATTACGAGAAAGTGTCATGAAAGACGGACGGTTAACAGTAATGAGAGTAGTGGGTGAAAGTGTGACCAGTCTTCCCTCATAACGGAAACACGATGATCACCACCTTTCGCACAAATCCACTTCTCCATTACTTAACTTCCTCCACTTCCTATGAGATCAGGGTGCGCTCAATGATTTATATAAATAGGTTTTCAACCTATTTCAAAAGAAAGGTGTTATCAACACAAGTATCCAGAAACCATACTCTGATATAAGTCATAAAATAGCCACACCTTCACAATTCAACATTCTGATCTCAAGCACCTTCTTCGCTTCCCTCCCTAAGATCAACCCTTCTCATTCACCTTGTGACCGAATTGAATCTGGAACGGCCATTTCTTGGTTTAGGCCAGAGTCTTACAGATTGATCTCTCGAATCTAAAAGTACTCTCGTGCAGTGCATTTTTTTAGGGTTTGAATTCGTTTCTCAACAACACACCCCAAATTTACCAAAAACAGCAGAATCAGCTTTCACCCAAAACAATTGGCGACCACAGTGGAAGATTAATCTCTCGGTTGCAAGATCAATTTTCAATTTCATTTCAATTTTCTCAAATTCAAGTTGGTGGATCTTAGGTATGGATCATCGACAAATCCCGATGTTACTGGCGCTGACAACACCCCTGGTGTCAACGTTCCTTCCGGTGACACCAATGTACCGCCTACCAGCATGATCAACGCATCTCGTGGTACTACATCCTCAACCACCAACACCAGCGGCGCAGGAAACATTCCCTTAGGCGTGATACCTCCAATCAACAAAGCCAGAGCCGCTGCCACCACTCCCAATGTTTCTTCGAGCAAACGCCCCCAATTGTTACCAGAACCACTGCCATTCCTTTATCAGAACAAGAGGCTGGAGGAACCAGAGGAAGCCAATACCCTATTACCATTGTTGATTTGATGGAAAGACAAGAAGTTCTCGCCAAGGCTTAGACAGACGTGGCTACGACTCAGAAAGAGGTACTTACTCTCCTCAAGACACTAACGGAGCGACTACCGCAAGAGTCATGTCAACCCAGATGGAGCTGACAAGGAAAACTTTTAACACCCCCGGTGCAAACACTTCAGCATGACGCACCTTTATAGATGAAGAGGCTCGTGTTGCTCCTGAGTGCCCATTGGAAAAGAATCAACAATCCAATTTCATCACACGTGAGGATATGGAACGACTTCTCCAAAATCGAGGCAAAGAAAACCCGACGGACATGCACCGGCATCAACCTCCTTATCCTCCTGATGTGCAAAGAATTCTCCTTCCAAGAGGATATTATTCTCCCCAGTTTTCCCTTTATGACGATACTGGGCGTACACCTGGTACAACAACATTGCACCAAACAACATAGTCAATTGGATTCAAGCACTATGATCCAAATGTGACTGAACATCAATTGTTGGAGTTGTGCATTAATGGAATGGTACCTGTCTATCGCGCTTTACTGGAGAACCTGTGCTTCCAGACATTCTCTGAACTTCATGAAGCTGCTAAGCGGTTGGCTAATAGCGCTTGATTTTGCCGGGAAGGAATGGACCAGAATGAAGATACACATGAGACTCGAGGAAACAGATGTCTCATCAACAAACAATAGAACACTCAACCCTCTGTAAGCGTGGTGAGTGTAGGAGGAAAGATAAAAGCTGCAGTTGCAGAACAACAACCCAAATGTGCGGCACGGCCAAGATAATAGACTCAACCTCGAAAATTCGTGACTAAGACTTCTGTTCAGCAACAAGAGACAAAAGAGTCTCTCCAAACTTGAGGAGAAGGAGGATGCGGGAGAAATTAAATTAGTCACTGAAGGAGTGCACAGAGATCCTCTTCCGGTCATGTATGATTTCTGGGACTTCGTCCACAAAACCGTACAGACCATGATGGAGCATTTATGCAAGCAATAATAGGCGAGTTTCCGCACACAGGGAATCAAGGAGGATATGCTTCACCAAAAATAAAGAAGGGAGAGTAAACTCACATACGTGATTTATCAAAGCCCGTCAATGTTCACGGTCGTGGCCGACCAAGGTTCATGCTCGCAGCTGTCGCTCCTTCCTTTCAAGATCCATGGATGTAGCCACCACTCGTCACTTTCAAGATCCATGGCTGTAACCACCACTTGTCACTGCCAAGATTTGTGCCTATAATCATCACTCGTCCCTGTCAAGGATCATGATCGTAGCCAACCTGTTTTGTACATAGTCATCAGCATGGATGCAAGAGGGTGATACCCTCATCATGGTCAACCCATCGATCATACATGATAGAGCCACGTAAACCACACTTGGGGACTGAGGCTCAGCATGAAATTCCTTCGCCGTCAGTCAAGGACCTCTTCAACACAAGATATACGGTCAATGAAGAAGCATGTAATTTGCAAGGGAAAATCAAACTGAAGGTTGATCGAATCCTTAACCATTATTGTTATTTCCCCTATTTCGAATCACCGTTGCCAGTGTTGCATATGTTGAGATGTTACAGTAAAAACGGTATTCTTTCCCATGATGAGAAAACACGACTTGCCGACTAGCACTATTTGTGTGTCGTCTTCCCATCTGCCATATCGTATCGCCTCAGAAGAATGGGAAGAAATCATTTTTCGAAATCAAGGGTTAAGGGCACCCTCACTGGAGTTCTCTCCTGAAGCCGTTTCAACGCTCTCTCCAGAAGTCGCTTCAACGCTCTCACTAGAAGTCGCTTAAACGCTCTCTCCAGAAGCCGCTTCAACGCTCTCTCCCGAAGCCGCTTCAACGTTTTCTCTTTGGAAGCCGCTTCAACGCTCTCTCCAGAAGTCGCTTCAGCGTTCCCTCCCGAAGCCGGGCCAATGTCCTCTTCAGAGGCCGAAGCCGCTTCAACGCCTCATCAAGCTAAACAGACCAACTGCATCATGTCTGCCACATCGCCGACAAAATCAGAATCGGTATTTCTAAATTTCCAATTTTATATTGAAGGGGTGCATGAGCTTCAATACATATCTATCAAACACGACTCTGATCAACAAGTGACGAATCCAAAAGATTGCCGCCTTCATCACTTCGTCAACCACCTTACCAGCAAATACAATGGAAGTACTTCTTTTAAGAGAAAATATGCTCAGAATAATTACACATGGGGACTGCCGGCGAGGGATGCCTTCACGTCCCTCAACCAGGTTATTGGTGATATCAGTATCATCACTGTCAAAGCTTTACGAACCGCAGGAATTTCTTAACATGAAGCCGTACACGTGTATCGAAGACTCCTAAAGTACGCCGCAGAGATATTTTCACATATCCGGCCATGCCATCGGATCTAGCACGCATCTACAACTCCTTGCAAGAACGCATTGTATTCCCAAGCAACCACTCGTCACTTTCAAGATCCATGGCCGTCAATGATCACCGTCGACCCACCTTTACACATGGACAACCGGCCTGCTCAAACTAGCGCTCAATGCTTTGAATTGATCTCCCAAAAGAGGGTTGTCCGCACGGCTCCTAAACCCTAAAATTACATCTACGACACTATGCAACTGCCGCAAATCATCTCGTTCATCCAACTTTGCTAGCCTAGTTGGATGGTATAGATTTGTTTTCAGGAGGCCAGCAGGGTAGCATTGTGATCACCGACCACCCCTCTCCCACAAAGAGCGATCGACCAAGCAGTAACTTACCCGTAGGGATCCCAAGCAATCGCCCAAAGGTAGCCGGTCACGCTCCCTTTTCTAAGACGTTCAACCCGCGACTAACTTGAACGAGCTCTAAAACAACGATGTTTTCTACACATCGATTACTTTTCAGCTGCTTGTTTGAAAGCGATGCTTTATATACATTGATTATAAGAGATGTTATACAAATATTGATTTCACAAATAACTTATTATTTAACCTAAAATCACTATGTGATGAATTTAGCGGCGAGTCTCACGACTTTACTCATTCACTCGAGACATCAAACATGTCACAAACTGGGGGATGCTCACTGGGGTATTGGTCTGGCGGTTTACAGCGTGCGGCGTGCAACGCGCCCATTACGAGAAAGTGTCAGGTGATAGACGCATTTATGTGTCTAATTTGTCCTCAATATTTCGTATTGTCGGTACTCGTTTCGTCCTTATTATGGTATTTTGTGTGTTTGTAGGTATTTTTTTGGAAATAAATTTTGTTGGAAAATTCGGCTCGAAAAGTTGCTCGGAGCACCTCCGGAGGACACGTGTTATTCGGACTCTCGTCTTTGGATAAGGGGTAACCCAATGGATAAGGGGCACCCCAGGGAGCACCTGCTAGTCGCACCCCGCATCTGGTTAGGGGGACACCATCTTCCCCATTCAAATATGAAAATTGGCGGGAAAATATTTTTGCTGCTGCATGAATTCTTGGATCGGGTTCTATTGAGTTTAGATGGACTTATTGCTTGGCATTGGACTGGGAATGGCCTGTTAAGGCAAAACGGAGCTGGTACGTCAGTTAGACTCGAGAAGAAAGGAGATTAACGTGGAATAGGAGACACAAGAGTGTCGGGGGCGCAACTCTGTTTTTCCCGTGCTCATTGTGGTGATTATGGTGGTTGGCGTGTGGACTGATTGATTATTTCCTTAAGTAAAACTCATCTCGGCCCATTGGGAGTGTGTCGACATCATCAGACGGTTCAAGAAGGAAATAAAATCTCTGCAAGGAAGGAAAGAAGATAAAAAATATCGAGACTTTAAAACAAAATATTTGGGCATTAACTCGAGGATTTTTGGGGTCTTGTAACTATAAAAAGGCCTGTTGGATATCATAGAGTGGGTACGGAGAGATTGGGAGAGTTTTAGAGTCACCGAGAAAAGTCAAGAAATCAAGCTTGGAGAAATTACTCATTCTTCTTTGCACTTCTCGAAGAACGTGAAGAACAGGACTTGCCAAGGCGATCGTTCTTTTCAACGGTGACAACGACACCAAACCGTGGGTCTCAAAGCAACTTGAGAAGCAATAGTTTCTCATTATCGTTTCTGTAACGGTTTTGTAATATGATTATAAGCGTTGCAAAGCTGGTTTTCATTATAATTCTCCCTTATTCATCATTTGTAACCCTTTGAGCATAAATGAAATCAAATTTTGAGCGTGTTTCCAACATGATGAGCGGCTAATTCTCCCACAACCAAGGCAATGAGGAAGCTATTTACGCATGAATAAGCGGTAACCATTTTATTTTCTCTAATTTATAATTTATAATTCACTCAATCACTTTGCTTTTGCGAGTTTTAAATTGTTCGCAAAATTCTTTTCATTAGTTGTGATTCAATTAGATAGGTTATGCTTTGTATTAAGATAATCTATGCTTAGGGATACAATTAATTTTTGGGAATTTGTCGATTATTTGTGAATTAAGAAACAAGGGATTTAAAAGATAATTAGAGTTTTGGGTTATTTATTAGTATTTCATTCATGTGTTATAGTGGAATCAGTGTCTTGGTTATTCTCTCATATCTTGAAACAATTTTGTGTTAATTTTTCTCTATTATTAATTTTTATAAGTCTAAAATCTTTTGCTTTCACAAGTCTCAACGAACCTTATTACTACAACATTATTGAGTCACATCAATTTTTGGCGCCGCTGCGACGCGGACTTGTCTTTAGGCTAGAGTTTTTAGATTTTCTTTTAGGTTTTTATTTGTTTTTATTTTTATTTGTTCTTCTTTACGTTTTTGGGTTTTTGTCTTTTCCTTTGATTTTGGGATTTGGAGCGAAAGAAATATTTGCCAAAGCTTTTGGTGGATACTTAAAGATTTGGAGTTAAAGACAAAGCAAAAGGAGCAAAAGAAGAAGATTTTTTTAATATTTTATAAAAGAGAAAAAAAAAAAAGAGAGGCATTTTTATTTTTTTTAGATATTTTTTTTTTTTTTTAGACTTTCCTTTTCTTTTGCACTTTTACTTTTTGGACTTGGACACTTGGACATTCGGACATTCCTTATTTTTAAACCCTACGGAAGGGTAGTATTAAATATCAAAGCTGTTTTGCGAGAGAAGGACGGTGATTACGATATCACCTCGGCCCCTCGGGTTCGTACATGACATAGGAGTCGTGGCCGGAGTCGACTACAACGGTTCATCCCCCGTCTGCAGTACGGGAGGTAAGTTTGTCGAAACACTCGCGAATCCCCCCTGCTAGCGATTCTTGTCTTCCTTCGTGTGAATATATGTTGAGGACTTGAAAACGGGCTGTTTTTAATTTCCTAGTAAAGGGCAAGGACTGGCCATATAAGATAAGGGTTCGGATTTCATCACCGTTCTCTTCTTGCCCGCCTTAGGAAAACAATACTTAACGCGAACCTAAGCCTTAAAATTTGGAATAGAACGAGACCGATAGGAGTAACGAGCTTAGTAGGAAAGTCTTCGAAAAATATTGGTTACTCTTTTAGCATACTTTGAAGTTCATGATGGTCTGTGAAGTTGAATGCGTGATCTGCGCCGCCTTGTAATAGCGGTAAGGCCTTGGGTATCAAAGCTCCCTGAGCTTCCCTCGCCTTGATTCAACTTACTTTGACTCGGATTGATCCAGAGGGGTTTGCTTAAATTGTAACGAATTCCCTTTCGGACGATTAGAAGCTGGTCTAGAAAACAATCTAAGTGGAGCCATCATGCTTTTTGTTTGCTAGATATCATTAGGTTTCTTTGTGGTGGAGTCGGCCTTGTTTGTGCTTGCATAGAACTTCCCTTCCTTTTAGGATTTTTCTTTTTGTTTTTTTTTTTTAGTGTATGCCCGAGGTCTTTAAAGAACGGGCTTGGAAAAGAAACACTCTAGGTCGTTTGATTAGTGACAAACCTAGTAGTTCTTCTTGCGAAGGCGGGGAACTCGAAGACTCTTCTTTTGAGAGCCCGTTTTTGGAAACTTCGATTTTGAAAATCTGTCTCTTAGCGAGGAAAGTACCCTAGTACTCCGGTTGTGCCAACGATGGCAACTACGAAAGATTACATGTTCCCAAGCTGGGACCAATCGAGCTTCATGCATTAAATTGCCGGCCAATACGGCTAACTTCGAGATAAAAGCTAGTATCCTTGGATGATCCCTATATTCTTAGGAAAAGAGGATGAGAACCCTTATTTTCATATTAGGGACTTTGAGGAAATTTGTGGGACAGTTAGAATAAAAGACCTTCTTGATGAAGTTTTGAAACTTAAGATGTTCCCATTTTCCTTAAAAGATAAAGCCAAGACATGGCTAAACAACCTACCATCCGGATCCATTGAAACATGGCGGGAACTTATTCTTTTGCTTTCTATATGAAATTCTACCCTAAGCATAAAAGCTGCAGTGTTAGGCGAGAAAATTAGTGCTAGTGTGCAACAAGAGGGAGAGTCTCTTTATAGGTTTTAGAGAGATTCAATGATCTCCTATCTCAGTGTCCTCACCATGGATTTGATAAGATGAAACTTGTAGGGATTATTTATGATGGTTTAGACTATTCGACCAAAGCCATGGTGAGTCTATGTGTCTTTGGTGAGTTTACTAATAAAAGTCTTGAGGATGCCTTTACCTTCTTAGGAGTTGTTCTTTGAGAAATCCCAACGGTGGGAGTCTTGTGTTGAACCCCTAAAAGACTCTTGGTCAATAGAAGTAGCACCAATGTGGTAGATACAAGCTTCGGGTCGAGATGCTAAGTTTCTTTGCTTTATCTAGAAGGTTAGAAGCTTTGGAAATGGGTCGGTCTAAAAATAGGTCCCTTGGTGAACCTAATAGAACCTCTCAAGTATCTAGTTGTGGAATAGAGCCCGATAACTCGTTTTGGGAAGGTCGGGTTAGTGAAGAGCAAGCTCATCTTGTCTATAACAATGCTAGGTTTGAGAACCGTCAAGTATGACCCATACTCGAGACCTACAATCCTGGTTGGAGAAACCACCCTAATTTCTCTTGGTCTAAGGGCGAGAATCAAGGTCGAGTCTAGTAATTCTCGGCCTCCCCGGGTTTTGGTTATAATAAGAATTCTTTGAGTCAAACCCGGTTCAGAACCCTTCGAGAATAGAATGACTAGCTTAGAGGAATCTTTTAGTATACTAAAAAAGAGCCGGGATATGTTAGCACAGAGCCGGGAAATGTTAGTAAAGAGCCGAGGGTAATTTTCAAGAGGAAACCAAGCGAGAATTTTAAGAATAATTCCCAGTCCCTTGCTAAATTAGAACTTCAAGTCGGCCAAATAGCTAAGTTCCTTAGTGAGAGAAGATGGAAGGTTCCCTAGTCATACTAATCCTAACCCTAAAGGAGAGAAATCGTACAATCATGTGAATTCTATTACAACCCTTAGGAGTGGGAAGAAAGTTGACAATAAGGTCGCCATGCACGAAAGTGAACATCTTTGTAGTTCACCCTTAGAACCGGAAAATGAGGAGGCGATAGAGTCTCTAATGAGACCAATGAGGGTCATATTGAACCGGGCTTTGTTCCAAGAGCCCCGTTCCCCATTTGCTAGTTCCAACTAAGAGGAGTCGAACTTTAATGATATATTGGAGGTTTTTAAGCGGGTTACTATCAACCTCCCATTGTTGGATGCGATTAAGCGATTCCGCTTATGCCAAGTTTCTTAAGGACTTGTGTACACGAAAGCGTAAGCTTAGTGTTCAAAAGAAAGCCTTCCTAGCTAGTCACGTGAGTTCCATTATTGAGAATACCACTACTCCTAAGTATAAGGACCCGGGGGTCCCCTACCATTTCTTGCACAATAGGTAAATACCGTGTTGAGAAAGCTTTGCTTGACTTAGGAGCCAGTGTGAACTTACTTCCATACCATGTGTACCTTAAGCTAGGACTTGGTGAGATGAAACCTACCCAGATGACTCTTGGTTAGGCAATGATAGGTCCGTTAAAATTCCTCGGGGTGTGATCGAGGATGTTCTCATAGAGGTCGACAAGTTTATTTATCCAGGTGGATTTTGTTATCCTAGATACCCAACGTGTCACGACCCGAGAGAACCGGATCCGGTAATTTTAGGTCGCCCGTTTTTAGCTACATCAATGCGATCATTAATCGTCGAACTGGTATTATGAATTTGTCTTTTGGTAATATGACTATTGAGTGAACGTTTTCCATATTAGTAAGCTACCCTCGAACTAGATGACTCAAGCATAGAAGAGGTGAACATGATAGGAACATTAGTCGAGGAGTCATTACCAAACACTTTGTTAGAAGATCCATTAGAGAAATGCCTAGCTCACTTTGGGATTGATTTTGATGATGATGATGTGATTAATGAGGTGAATGCCTTGTTAGATTCAACCCCTTTGATAGACACTAGTAATGGCTGGAAACCCAAGATCGAACCTCTACCCGTTTCTAAGTCTACCCTAGTTCCTTCGTTAGAAGAGCCTCCTAAGTTGGACCTAAAACCATTACCGAGATACCCTAAAGTATGTGTTTTTAGGCCCTTCGAGACTTTACCTGTGATTATTGCTTCAACTTGGATAGTGATCGGGAAAGTAGGCTAGTAACCGTCCTTCAAAACAACAAGGAAGCTTTAGGGTGGACCATAGCGGACATTAAGGGTATAAGTCCTGTATGTTTGTATGCATCAGATCTATTTAGAGGAAGATACCAAACCTTCTAGGGAGATGCAACGAAGACTAAACCCCAATATGAAAGAAGTAGTTCGAACCGAGGTTCTTAAGCTGTTAGATGCAGGCATTATCTACCCTATTTCAGACAGTAAGTGGGTCGGCCCGTTCGGGTTGTTCCCAAGAAATCCGATTCTTGTAGTCGAGAATGATAACAATGAGTTAATCCCTACCCGAGTGACCACGGGTTGGCGTGTTTGTATTGACTATAGGAAATTGAACAAGGTCACTAGGAAGGACCACTTTCCCCTTCCCTTCATCGACCGGATGCTAGAGAGATTAATTTGGACATAGTTATTCTTTGCTTTTTAGATGGCTACTCCGGCTATAATCGGATCGTTATTGCCCCGAGAAGACCGGGGAGAAAACCACTTTTACCTGTCCCTTTGGTACCTTTGCGTATAGACGCATGCCTTTCGGGCTATGTAACGCCCCTGCAACTTTTCGGCGTTGCATGATGAGCATATTTTCGAGATATGGTAGAGCGGTTCTTGGAGGTCTTTATGGATGATTTTCGGTGTTTGGTTCGTCTTTCGATGAGTGCTTGCATCATTTGTCATTAGTGTTGACTAGATGTAAGGAAAAGAATCTAGTGCTTAATTGGGAGAAATGTCATTTCATGGTTCAATCGGGAATTGTTTTAGGGCATATCGTATCTTCTAAGGGTATAGAGGTAGATAAAGCCAAAGTTGACCTTATCAAGACTTTACGAGGTCCCAAAAACCGTAAAAGATATTAGGTCATTCTTAGGGCATCTTGGTTTTTATCGTCGATTCATTAAGGATTTTAGCTTGATTTCTAGACCTCTTTGCAATTTACTTGCAAAAGATGTTAAGTTTGTCTTTGATGATGCTTGTTTAGAGGCTTTTGAGAAGCTTAAGACTTTACTCACTACCGCACCCATAGTCCGGGCACCTAAGCTGGAACCTACCCTTTGAGATCATGTGCGATGCTTGATTATGCTATTGGTGTTGTGCTAGGTCGGCGAGAAAACAAATTACTTCATGTGATTTACTATGCTAGCAAAACTCGAATGATGCCCGGTTGAACTATACCACTACGAGAGAAGGAACTTGTTAGCCATTGTGTTTGCCTTAGACAAGTTTAGACCCTATCTCTTAGGTTCTAAGATCGTAATCTATACCGATCATCTTTGCTTTGAAATACCTTTTGTCTAAGAAGGATACCAAACCTAGATTGATTAGATGGATCCTTTTATTACAAGAATTTTGTCCGGACATTAGAGACAAAAAGGGTGCGAGAAAATGTAGTAGCGAGACCACTTGTCTAGGCTAGTTGTTAGTTCCCCGATGATTCCCTTCATATAAGGGATAGCTTTCTGATGAACAATTGTTCTCTGTTTCCCAATCACCTTGGTATGCAAATATAGTGAATTATCTTATTCTTGGTCGAATGCCCCAACATTGGGGTAAACAAGATCGTTCTAGGTTTTTAGCCGAGGTTAAGCACTTCTTTTGGGATGATCCTTATTTATTTAAGTATTGTCGGACAGTTATTAGGAGATGTATACACGAGAGTGACCCAGTCCAGTATTATTTCCTTTTGTCATGATCATGCTTGTGGGGGTCACTTTAGTGCTAAGAAGACTGCTTTGCTAAGATATTGCGGTGTGGATTCTCTTGGCCTTCGTTGTTTAAAGACTCCCGCGATTCTTGTGTTACTTGTGAACGTTGCAGAAATTAGGAACCATTTTCGTAGGAACATGATGCCCTTGAACCCTATTTTAATTATTGAGGTCTTTGATGTGTGGGGTATTGACTTTATGGGTCCGTTTCCTAATTCCTTTGGTAACCTATACATCCTTGTCTCCGTAGACTATGTCTCTAAGTGGATTGAGGCGGTTGCGTGTAAAACCAATGACCATAGGGTTGTGATTGAGTTCTTGAAAAATAATATACTTACACGTTTTGGTACACCGCGAGCTATAATTAGTGATGGAGGGTCGCACTTTTGTAATGGACCTTTTAGGCTTCGATGAAGAAATATGGTATTACACATAAGGTAGCTACCCCATATCATCCATGAGACTAGTGGTCAAGTAGAGGTTTCTAATAGGGAGATAAAACGTATATTAGAGAAAACAGTTAATCCTAATCGGAAAGACTGGTCGTCTAGGCTTGCGATGCCTTATGGGCTTACCGTCTTGCGTTTAAAACCCCTATTGGAATGTCGCCTTATCGGCTTGTTTATGGCAAGGCATGTCATTTACTGTTGAGTTAGAACATAGAGCTTATTGGGCTGTTAAGCGGCTAAATTTTTCACTTGACAAGGCAGGAGCCCATAGGAAACTCCAGCTCAATGAGTTGGACGAGATTCGTATAGATGCTTACGATAGTGCGAAGGAGTATAAGAACAAAATGAAACTTGTGCATGATAGAAATATTTTACGGAAGTCATTTTCTCCCGTGTCAAAAAGTTCTTACGTATGATACCCGCTTGCATCTTTTCCCAGGAAGTTACGTTCTCGGTGGACGGGTCCTTTTATTGTTCGCCTTTGTATTTCCTCATGGAGTTGTTGAGATCGAGACACCTTAGGATGGTAGTAGTTCTTCGAAGGTTAACGGTCAAAGATTGAAACCCTTTTTAGAGCCCTTTCCTACGAGGTGATGTTGAGGAGGTCCCTCACGGAGGACCTGTTTACCCTTGATTGACCATCAAGGCTATTGTATGTTGTATATTAGTTTTTGATTTCTCTCTTCACCCAGGTACTATCTTTCCGAGCTTCTTTCTTTCTGATTCCTCATGTTACTTTACTTTTTGGTATTGCTCTTTCATTAGAAACATTGAGGACAATGTTAGATTTAAGTTTGGGGGTGGGAAGAAACTTCTTGTTAGTTTTTAGTTGCAATAAATAAACTCCGAGCCTAGAAATTTATGTTTATTAAGGTCGGCACTAACCAATCTAAGTGGATGGAAGCATTTTGGTTGTAGGAGTTGAGGAACCAATCGATTAGATGGCAACATCTAAAGAGTCTATTCATAAAAGCACGAGCTCGGGTGTTAGAAATAACATGATAGTTTCACCATATCTCGTTGAGTCCTTTTCACTTCTGTTTTTATTTTGTTCTTTGTAAACTATGTTTCTCTAAGTGATTAGGTGGGGCCCACGAATCAAGTTGTTACCGATGCTAGAGTGAATTAGAGTGATTGAGATACAAAAAAAAAAAAAAAAAAAAAAAAAAAAGTGAAAAAAAAAAAAAAAAAAAAGTGAAAAAAAAAAAAAAAAAACGAGACCAGACCATCGGACCAACGGAATAAATTCAATAAAGTCGACCACTTTGGAACCCTTGTATATGCCGGTTGTGTTGACCTAGAGTTAGGATTATCGACCCTTTGGTTCCCTTGTATATGCCGGTGTGTTGATATTAGTCGAACTAGTATCTCGGTCCATTAAGATAGGTTCATTTTGGCGGAGGCCTTGAGACGGATATGGGAAACACCATTCACTTAGTAAACATCAAAACCATCTATGTTTTCTCTATATCCATCTTCTTGATCTATCCATGTGATTAGTTTTGACTCAGGGTATTGATGTCCATAGTGCGACTATACGAGTAGAGCTCTGTCACTTTATATGAATTTTAGTATGCTTGAGTGCAAACTCGTGTACAAACAATTGGAATTTCGCATCGGGTACTTCCTCCTGTAGTCAATAAGTATGCCAACCAAGGAGATTCTTTAGTGCCTTCAAGGTTTTGTGTAGATAGTTAGGGTGCAGAGTAAAGGTTTTGTGGGTACACCTCGGTAAACCCTCAGGAGACAACACTCGCCTCTAGGGCCACCTAGGGGTTCAAATGATTTTTATTTTCTAGAATAAATTTGCTCGAGGACTAGCAAATAATAAGTTTGGGGTATTTGATAGACGCATTTATGTGTCTAATTTGTCCTCAATATTTCGTATTGTTGGAACTCGATTTTGTCCTTATTATGGTATTTTGTGTGTTTGTAGGTATTTTTTGGAAATAAATTTTGTTGGAAAATTCGGCTCGAAAAGTTGCTCGGAGCAGCTCCGGAGGACACGTGTTATTCGGACTCTCGTCTTTGGATAAGGGGTAACCCAATGGATAAGGGGCACCCCAGGGAGCACCTGCTAGTCGCACCCGCAGCTGGTTAGGGGACACCATCTTCCCCATTCAAAATGAAATTTTGGCGGGAAAATATTTTTTGCTTCTTTGCATGAATTCTTGGATCGGGTTCTATTGAGTTTAGATGGACTTATTGCTTGGCATTGGACTGGGAATGGCCTGTTAAGGCAAAACGGAGCTGGTACGTCAGTTAGACTCGAGAAGAAAGGAGATTAACGTGGAATAGGAGACACAAGAGTGTCGGGGGCGCAACTCTGTTTTTCCCGTGCTCATTGTGGTGATTATGGTGGTTGGCGTGTGGACTGATTGATTATTTCCTTAAGTAAAACTCATCTCAGCCCATTGGGAGTGTGTCGACATCATCAGACGGTTCAAGAAGGAAATAAAATCTCTGCAAGGAAGGAAAGAAGATAAAAAAATATCGAGACTTTAAAACAAAATATTTGGGCATTAACTCGAGGATTTTTGGGGTCTTGTAACTATAAAAAGGCCTGTTGGATATCATAGAGGGGGGGACGGAGAGATTGGGAGTTTTAGAGTACAGAAAAGTCAAGAAATCAAGCTTGGAGAAATGCCTTTGCTGCTGCTGCACTTGAAGAACGTGAAGAACGGACTTGCCAAGGCAGTCGTTCTTTTCAACGGTGACAACGACACCAAACCGTAGGTCTCAAAAGTAATGGCGAACGCAATAGTTTCTCATTATCGTTTCTGTAACGGTTTTGTAACATGATTATAAGCGTTGCAAAGCTGGTTTTCATTATAATTCTCCCTTATTCATCATTTGTAACCATTTTTGAGCATAAATGAAATCAAATTTTGAGCGTGTTTCCAACATGATGAGCGGCTAATTCTCCCACAACCAAGGCAATGAGGAAGCTATTTACGCATGAATAAGCGGTAACCATTTTATTTTCTCTAATTTATAATTTATAATTCACTCAATCACTTTGCTTTTGCGAGTTTTAAATTGTTCGCAAAATTCTTTTCATTAGTTGTGATTCAATTAGATAGGTTATGCTTTGTATTAAGATAATCTATGCTTAGGGATACAATTAATTTTTGGGAATTTGCACGATTATTTGTGAATTAAGAAACAAGGGATTTAAAAGATAATTAGAGTTTTGGGTTATTTCTAGTATTTCATTCATGTGTTATAGTGGAATCGAGTGTCTTGGTTATTCTCTCATATCTTGAAACAATTTTGTGTTAATTTTTCTCTATTATTAATTTTTATAAGTCTAAAATCTTTTGCTTTCACAAGTCTCAACGAACCTTATTACTACAACATTATTGAGTCACATCA
>JAJJWW010018979.1:0-33746 GCA_023531295.1 Papaver armeniacum
TGTCGTAGGTTCAATCAAATTAATTAATATTTCCACTCAATTAAAAATAATATAATGGAAGTCAAGTTCGTTCCCCACGAGGAGCAAGAGATTCTAGTTGTAAAAATTGTCACGAAAGGGGGGTGTAAAAAGCAAAAGAAAATAAACAAAGCAATTAAAAGATAAAGTTGAAAGCAATAAGAGAGATAAGATCAAGGAATCCTTCTTCGTTGCGAAACAATGATTAAAGTTATGTTCTTTTCTACTTGTTATTAGTCACAAATTATCACCAACCGTAGGTAAAGCGACTAGATCGTGCTAAACCCCTAAATCCCTTGTATCACCTAGGACACGGAAGTTCTCGACTACCGGATTCTATTTACCAAACCACCTAGTAGTAGATCACTCTAGATGTAATTTAAATAAACGCATTAAGATTTATGAACTTATTAGGTCAATATTAGTAGTTAGACTCTTAGATCAAGGTCTACTTGCTAACGTTGTTTTCACACACAATTGCTCCACGGAATCCCTCCGCAAGGTCTCGTGTTTGCTACTTATGTAAAGAGTCAAGAAACGATTACTTATCCCTAACTTTCACTAGCTTTAGATCAAATTAACAAATCAATTTAGCGTGCACTCTAAACAATCTATCAATTAATCATGAATGAATAAACATTCCTATTAGTAAAAACAAACGATAATCATGAAAAACCTCAAGATAGAATTGAAACAAAACTCAAATCATATATTAAGAACTAGGAATTCATCCTCAATCAATAAGAAAATTAGCTACTCATGTTTTTGAAATTCACACAAATAATAATTAAAAGGAGAATTTTCAAGTTCACACAAATAATTAAAAAGAAGAATTTTCAAAAGCTAGCAAAAACACAAGTGTTGTGTGTGTAAAAGATGTAGAAAACTTCTCTATTTATAGGCTTCAATATTCTCCAAATCTTCCAAGGAATAGAATCCTTTTCCTTTAGCAATTCAATTTCCAAATCCAAGCCTTTCTCAACTCTTCCATCTTCTCTTTCCAAATTTGAGCCCAATTCTCCATCCAATTCCTAGTCCAAGTCTTCACACCCATGAGAGAAGTCCATAGAAAATTCTGGAATTTTTGGCTCGCCGGAAAACTGGTATTATGGCCGGAATCCGGCCGGAAAAGTCGTCGCCGGCCGCCTGAATTCTTCACCGTCAATGGTATATTCGACGGAATATTCCGCCAGTCCACCGTTAGGACTAACGGTCAAAAGGTCAAACCGTCAGTCAACCGGGTCAAGGGAAGGAGTAGTCAGCCGAGACAGCTGGTCTGACTCGTTGGCTTACTCGACTAAGTTAATTTTGGATCACCGAAATTGGATCGGTCATTGCCGGTTGACTCGCATGAACCAGAGTCCACCGAGTTTGTGCATTTATTGGGATTTCGAGGCCACATTCAGCCGATCTATGTCTTCTTTGTTAAGAAGCCTAACACATTCATCTATTGAGCAAATTCAACATTATTCCCTGTAACAGAGCTTCACATCGCCTCATCTACTACTGCAAATTGATATCAACACCAGGATCGGCCACCATCAGCTCAGCACCACCACTTTCACAGATTCAACCCATCTGCTTCCAATCACAGCAGCATCTCCTTGTTTTCGACCACCAACAGCTGCACATTGCAGCATCAGAAGTGATCCTAACTCAACAACGGCAGCAACTCCTTCTCTGCTTGCAATTAACAGAGGCTCAGCTCACCATTCTTCTCTTGCGAGTTAGTCATTACCACAACCACCATGCCCTGTAATAATGCAGCACCAACTCTTTCTTTTCTCGATTCTACAATGTTAACTTCTCCAACTGAACCAGCACAAAATCGAATCAAACTAACCCATTAATCTCGATCTGTTGAGCAGTGACACACAAATTTCATCTTGGAATCATCAGAGCCTTGTTTTAACAACTTCATCTCATCACTAACAGCTCTCGAATCCCCTTTTCTTCTACTCGATTTCAACAACACCAACACAGACCTAATTTATTATCTCTAATAAACTCGGCTTCAATTCATCATTTAACGACTTTTTCTTCGGATCCCCTTTCTTCATAAAGAATAAAGTGAACCTGGTTCTTCATAACACCAACAGCGAATCAATACTCAATAATCATCAGCTCAGCTCTTCATCAGGCTCAATCTCAGACTTCACAGCAATTTCTCGATCTTGGCTGCATCGTTTTACTCTTCTTCTCTCACAATTTCAACAGCAGCAGCCGTTGTCTGCTTTTCTTCTCTGAATCTCAACCAGCACAGATACAACCCTTCAATTCAATAGCAAAATCACCTCTTACAAATCGAACCCATATTCTTCTTCTTCATCCTGAATCAATTTGCAACAAACCCATCTGTTTCATAGAAACGGCAAACCCTAACTGCAACTGAACCCAGCTCCAATTTCATCACCTTCAATTTCTCGATCTCAACAATAGTAACAGCAGCCATGACTGCTTTTCAGCTTCAGGTGAGAAAGAGGAGAAGATAATCTTCTCGATGGATTTAGGGTATAAGTATTTGGGTGGATATTTGCACCCCAGCGATAAGGACCACCCTTCTTATTAGATAAGGGCCATCCTACTTGGAAACCCCCTTAACCTCTGCGGGCCTGGCTTTAGTACTCCTCCAAAAGAGAGTTGCCCCTTAACCTTGGCTGGGCTCCAGATAGTGTTCGCCCCTGAAATGACAATTTTGCCCTTTTGGCTCAAATAGAGTAATTTCTTCTTATTTTCCTCCGTGTGACTCCAAAGTAGCTACAAAACTCAAAACAAGCGTAAAATACATAATTTACAAGAAAAATAACAAAGAAAGCATAAATAATAGATAATAAATAGGATGTATTCTACACCCTATCAAATTCCCCCACACTTAGACTTTGCTAGTCCTCGAGCAAATCAAACTAAAAACTCACAACTTCAAAGCGTTCAAGCGTCACAAGCATCCAAAAAGCTATAAGGACATAGAGTTTCTGCATTCTAGTAATAAGAAGTTAGAAATACTAAAGAACATATTCTCATTCTTAAATGTTGAGTGAGAAATAACCACACCATAATGAGAGAATGCGTGTTTGAGAAACGATCAATAAGCATTTCGCCTCGACTTCTGCCTCACCAAAAAGGATTTTATGATAATTGCACTCAAAAAGACGCCTTTTTATGGGTCTCACATGTGTGCAGGTAGGAACGAAGAGGGAAATCCTGCAACACGTTGAATGGTGGGAAGGACAACTTCCGAAATATTTTTAAAAACCCACATCTTTTAATATTTTGAAAAACCATTTTTCTGACGATCTCTAAGAAAGGAAATCAACCACTATTATCGAGGATGAGATTACTTACTCACCTTCACATCCGATCGCCAATTATGATAACACTACTCTCACGGCATCCAATAGAAACGTCTTCCGCTCCTCGTCTTGATCTCCTTGGTCTTCGTCTTCGGTTTCAACTATTGGTGATAAACTCTCGAATTTCATAAATCCTTAACAATTTGTAACTCTTTTTTTACCTCAAATCCTTGTCGCTTGAAACTTCCTTATAGATTTTCCTTCCCCACGGCTTATTAACAAAACAAATATTTCTCTTGTTTTTTTTTTTTTTTTTTTTTTTGAAAAACAAGAGAAATTAAATACAAAATAAACCATGGCCGTGGGAGAAGTATTTTACCGCTTGATTCTTCACAACTTGTATCGCCTCAAAATCATAAACTTCAACAATTCTCACCTTTTAATTTTCTTCGCTCTTGTGAATAAGTCTTTATACTTGGATATAGAATTACCTCATTGTATTGTAAGTCCTCAACAAATATGTAAAAATCTGCTCATTGTATGTTGCTTTACTTGAATATGCAATTTGCTCTTCTTTTTTTTTCTCGTTCCGTTGCTTGTAAACCTTAAACTTTTCCAACTTCCCTTGTAAATTTTGATGTCGCTCCTTGTTGATGATGAATGTGTTTCTATGGATCCGTTGTTGTCGCGAGAGAGAATGGTGCTAACTGCAAATCGAACTACAAGAAGGAGGCTTTCATCTATGGACGTCACCCTCATGATTGACAAAATTAGCACTCAAGAGATCAAAGAGTAGTGCTTCTATTGGTGGGAGGTTGGGTAGCTCACCATTCTACCCGGAATTTACGTACGGTGACACACACTCAAAAGAAAGCTCTTTAGTAGATGGAAAAATTTCTGGTCGGTGCCTCACATGATATGAATACGGGTAGTCTCCACTAATGATTGATCAGCAACTCTAATAATGCATTTCTCCCTGCACCAAATTCGCATCACCGACATGATTAAATCCATTATTTAACACTCTAACAAGCAAGAAATCCGAATGTAGTTCTCTAACATTTCCAAGTTCAATTATGTCGGTCAAAATCTCTATGTAAACATACCTAGAAGTATGCTAGTGACTCTAAAATCTTTAAAAGTTAAAGGTTTTATGTAAAACTTTTTTTTTTTTTTTTTTTAAATTCATGCTTAACCACTCCCCCGCACTTAAACCTTAAATTGTCCTCAATGTAATTGAATCGTCCTAGGTGGGAAATTTTAACATGATATGGAACAAGAAAAAGAAATAACAAAAATAAAAAGGATAAGAAATACAAAACCGATGGGTTGCCTCCCATTAAGCGCTTGTTTTAAAGTCGACGGCCCGACTTGGCTCTTGTAAGATTCACTCCCCATATACTAACAATCGGAAAATTTGGGGATCCACCCATAATACCTGTTTTGAAAACAATAACTCCATACAAATATTAGCACAAGACAACAATAGTGAAATTATCGCTCGATAGAAATTTGCCCCACACTTATTCTCGTCCACACTCGGAAGTGTATAAAGAACATAGAATTTGGGAACTTCCATGTATTCTTCTTGGCAAACCTGCATAGTGTTAGCATCAAGTGTTTCCAATGGTGGATATTTAGAAACAAAATCATCCAAAAATACTTTCGAAGCACATACATTCAAACCAATAAGAGGTAAAGGAGAAGAATCAATAGGCAAAGGGTTAGACAAACCTTGCACAATCTCTTGTTTTGCGGAATCCTCTTCATCCTTAGAGAATTCATGTGAATTACTTACCTCTTGTATATCGTGGTCGTCTATCGAATCTTGCAACCAATCGTCGTTATTTTCTACCTTAACCAAAGTTTTGGCATCATTATAATCATTGGCAAGTTCAATTGGGTCTTCCACAAAATCAATCAATTTGGTTTCATCCTCTAGCATCATCTCTTCAACATTCTCATCATCGGAATCGGGCCATTCACTAAAATGATTTTCATCGGTATAGATTGTAAGATCTTCATGTGAGGGTGTTATACCGTTTATAACAATAGGTAAGTCACACCCAATCTCCTCCTTTTGAATAGGCGAAGGATCGTTATTATGATCCGGAGTTGGAATAACTTCCTCATTGTTGCAACGCTCATACACTTCCGCGGACTCATATCTTTCCCTAAGGAATTTTTTCCAAGCACTAATTGCATCATCTTCAAGCTCTACCTTTTGAATAGGTGCTTGATCATTATTAAGATCAAGGCTCGAGTAAGCTACACTAGTGTCATCAAAAGTATCCAAAGGTTGGCCTTTTCCAACATAATCATCGATCAAATATTCACTACACACCATAGGCACATTAGAATAGTTATTGCTTTGATAGCAAAATTCTTCTTTATCCCTATCCTCCTTGTATTGATCCATGTCTCTTCGTTCTTTAGCAATGCCGTCTCGACGTGGTTCCTCCCAAACATAGGGTTGCTGGTCTTGTAGTGATTCTTGCAACTTTGTTGAAGATCCCCAATCATGGCGGACATCTTATACGCAAAACTAGAGAATTTCGATCATAAACAAAACTATCCTCCCATCCTTGTGATTGTCCACTTACATACCCGTCATAAGGTTGTTGATACGTATGAGAATATCCATAAGGTTCTCAGTGAGGAAATTGATCATATCCAAAAGATTGGTTTTGATTGTATCCTAAGGATGGTTGGAAGTTGCCATAATGTTGAGGTTGAAAACTGTATTGATTGTTGTAATATGCTTGCTCTTGTCCACCATACATGGAAAACCGTTACCTGAAATAAGATTCTCAGAAACTAAGTTAGATACGATATAGAATCTAACAAAGCAAGAATAAAGCAAAAAGAAAAATAAAAACAACTCATTCGCTGCTCCCTGGAAACGGCGCCAAAATTTGATGCGTGTCGTAGGTGCAATCAAATTAATTAATATTTCCACTCAATTAAAAATAATATAATGGAAGTCAAGTTCGTTCCCACGAGGAGCAAGAGATTCTAGTTGTAAAAATTGTCACGAAAGGGGGATGTAAAAAGCAAAAGAAAATAAACAAAGCAATTAAAAGATAAAGTTGAAAGCAATAAGAGAGATAAGATCAAGGAATCCTTCTTCGTTGCGAAACAATGATTAAAGTTATGTTCTTTTCTACTTGTTATTAGTCACAAATTATCACCAACCGTAGGTAAAGCAGCTAGATCAGTGCTAAACCCCTAAATCCCTTGTATCACCGGATACGGAAGTTCTCGACTCTCGGATTCTATTTACCAAACCACCTAGTAGTAGATCACTCTAGATGTAATTTAAATAAACGCATTAAGATTTATGAACTTATTAGGTCAATATTAGTAGTTAGACTCTTAGATCAAGGTCTACTTGCTAACGTTGTTTTCACACACAATTGCTCCACGGAATCCCTCCGCAAGGTCTCGTGTTTGCTACTTATGTAAAGAGTCAAGAAACGATTACTTATCCCTAACTTTCACTAGCTTTAGATCAAATTAACAAATCAATTTAGCGTGCACTCTAAACAATCTATCAATTAATCATGAATGAATAAACATTCCTATTAGTAAAAACAAACGATAATCATGAAAAACCTCAAGATAGAATTGAAACAAAACTCAAATCATATATTAAGAACTAGGAATTCATCCTCAATCAATAAGAAAATTAGCTACTCATGTTTTTGAAATTCACACAAATAATAATTAAAAGGAGAATTTTCAAGTTCACACAAATAATTAAAAAGAAGAATTTTCAAAAGCTAGCAAAAACACAAGTGTTGTGTGTGTAAAGAGGTGTGTAAAAGATGTAGAAAACTTCTCTATTTATAGGCTTCAATATTCTCCAAATCTTCCAAGGAATAGAATCCTTTTCCTTTAGCAATTCAATTTCCAAATCCAAGCCTTTCTCAACTCTTCCATCTTCTCTTTCCAAATTTGAGCCCAATTCTCCATCCAATTCCTAGTCCGAGTCTTCACACCCATGAGAGAAGTCCATAGAAAATTCTGGAATTTTTGGCTCGAAGGAAAAGCTGGTATTATGGCGAATCCGACCGGAAAAAGTCGTCGCCATGGCCGCTTTGAATTCTTCACGAGTCAATGGTATATTCGACGGAATATTCCGTCAGTCCACCGTTAGGACTAACGGTCAAAAGGTCAAACCGTCAGTCAACCGGGTCAAGGGAAGGAGTAGTCAGCCGAGACAGCTGGTCTGACTCGTTGGCTTACTCGACTGAGTTAGGCTGGATCATTGAGCTGGATCGGTCATTGCCGAGTTGACTCGCCAGAACCAGAGTCCGACCAAGTTTCGGCTGTTTATTGGGATTTTCAGGCCACATTCAGGCCGATCTATGTCTTCACCTGTTAAGAAGCCTAACACATTCATCTATTGAGCAAATTCAACATTATTCCCTGTAACAGAGCTTCACATCGCCTCATCTGCTACTGCAAATTGATATCAACACCAGGATCGGCCACCATCAGCTCAGCACCACCACTTTCACAGATTCAACCCATTTGCTTCCAATCACAGCAGCATCTCCTTGTTTTCGACCACCAACAGCTGCACATTGCAGCATCAGAAGTGATCCTAACTCAACAGCGGCAGCAACTCCTTCTCTGCTTGCAATTAACAGAGGCTCAGCTCACCATTCTTCTCTTGCGATTTACTCATTACCACAACCACCATGCCCTGTAATAATGCAGCACCAACTCTTTCTTTTCTCGATTCTACAATGTTAACTTCTCCAACTGAATCAGCACAAAATCGAATCAAACTAACCCATTAATCTCGATATGTTGAGCAGTGACACACAAATTTCATCTTGGAATCATTAGAGCCTTGTTTTAACAACTTCATCTCATCACTAACAGCTCTCGAATCCCCTTTTCTTCTACTCGATTTCAACAACACCAACACAGACCCTAATTTATTATCTCTAACAGCTCGGCTTCAATTCATCATTTAACAGCTTTTTCTTCAGATCCCCTTTCTTCATAGCAGCAACAGTGAACCTGGTTCTTCATAACACCAACAGCGAATCAATACTCAATAATCATCAGCTCAGCTCTTCTCAGGCTCAATCTCAGACTTCACAGCAATTTCTCGATCTTGGCTGCATCGTTTTACTCTTCTTCTCTCACAATTTCAACAGCAGCAGCCGTTGTCTGCTTTTCTTCTCTGAATCTCAACCAGCACAGATACAACCCTTCAATTCAATAGCAAAATCACCTCTTACAAATCGAACCCATATTCTTCTTCTTCATCCTGAATCAATTTGCAACAAACCCATCTGTTTCATAGAAACGGCAAACCCTAACTGCAACTGAACCCAGCTCCAATTTCATCACCTTCAATTTCTCGATCTCAACAATAGTAATAAGTGAGCCATGACTGCTTTTCAGCTTCAGGTGAGAAAGAGGAGAAGATAATCTTCTCGATGGATTTAGGGTATAAGTATTTGGGTGGATATTTGCACCCCAGCGATAAGGACCACCCTTCTTATTAGATAAGGGCCATCCTACGTGGAAACCCCCTTAACCTCTGCGGGCCTGGCTTTAGTACTCCTCCAAAGAGAGTTGCCCCTTAACCTTGGCTGGGCTCCAGATAGTGTTCGCCCCTGAAATGACAATTTTGCCCTTTTGGCTCAAATAGAGTAATTTCTTCTTCTTTTCCTCCGTGTGACTCCAAAGTAGCTACAAAACTCAAAACAAGCGTAAAATACATAATTTACAAGAAAAATAACAAAGAAAGCATAAACAATAGATAATAAATAGGATGTATTCTACACCCTATCAAATTCCCCCACACTTAGACTTTGCTAGTCCTCGAGCAAATCAAACTAAAAACTCACAACTTCAAAGCGTTCAAGCGTCACAAGCATCCAAAAAGCTATAAGGACATACTTGTACACTATCGCAAGGTGTGAAGACTTAGAGAAATTTAGGAGAGTTGCGAGAGTGAATACTTGTACACTTGCGATATTTCACAAGTCATTCCCGAAAATAAAGGACAGCTTAGCTGTCATCCCTTGTGTACTACCCTATATAAAGAGTCGAATAAGCCTTGTTGATAGGAGAGATCTTTTTCGGAGTGTTAAACAAGTCATTAGGAGAGAGAAAGTTTGTGGTGATTGTAATTTCTTTAGCTCTTTTCTATCTTATCTTATAAATATTCAAGGAATTAATCAATAAAATCATTGTTATTAATCTTCAAATGTTTTAGTTGTGTGGATTATTGTGAGGGGTGTAGTGTAGGATTTCCTGCAACTACAAGAATGTAAGCGGACATTGGACATTGGGCATTTTTCTTCATTTTTTTTCTTCATTAGTTATCGATAGATTATGTGATTGATGCATGCTTGATTATTTATTTGATTGATTATGTGATTGATGCATGGTTGATTATTTATTTATTTTTACTGTTAAATGTGATTGTTTGTTAATTTAATGCATTTTTGGCAACATTTTATTTTTCGAGATAATTACTTTAGGAAAGAAAAAATATTTTTTCTATTAAAAAAAATCTCATGGGATTAGAATATATTTTCCACTATCTGCATTAGGCCACGTCAAATAAGTTTCCTTTCAAAAAATTTGGTGGGGCCAGAATCAATCAGAAACTCCGATTAACCACGTCGCTCGAAAAAACTCTGTTTTTATATAAAGAATTTACACTAATTAACGTTCGTGTTAAACTAATCGAGTAATTATCGGCTAAAACGTCTCTTGACTGATCTACTAGCGTTGACGAGCTTGAGGGTCTTTACATCAACGATACTATAAAGTTCCTGTTCTCGACCAAGAGACTTTTCAAATTCATCAATGAGTTGAGCATGATTATGAAAATCAATAGACTCAGTAAATTTTTTTGAAGTTATGGTGAGTTTCATTTCAGCTTCTTACATAGTGCTAATTATCTCATTTGAGGGAATGTTATCAAAATTTGATAAAACAAACTTTCTAGCTCGGGATTCGGAAGAATCAACTAAGGAGTTATCCTTTGAGGTAAGTCCAAGACATTTGGCATAATTAAAAGCTTTGGAAGACATTTTAGTATGCGTAAAAACAAGAAATAAATTTCTGACCACGGATTCAGATTGCTACAAACACAGACTTATGAGGGTTTAAACGTGTTTGCCTGCTCTGATACCAATTGAAAAAGCGGGGGTCTAACAACCACACCCAATATTTCTCTTAGCAATCTGTATAGACTAACTCCAATATAGTTCTGAGAGCACCAACTAATAAAGCGAGCTCAATCAAGAAATATATCAAAGAGTTATATCTCTGTTTCACAATGTAATCAGCAAATCAAACAGATAGAAATCCGTGAGCCTGATTATTATGTGAAACAACTTGAACGATACCAAAGACCAATCAATTTATATCAACAACCAAAGGTTGGATTATCTAATTGATTGAACTACGCACAACCTGTGATATTTCAATTATATAAACAAATATAATGCGGAAAATAAATAACACAGACACTAGAAATTTTGTTAACGAGGAAACCGAAAATGCAGAAAAACTTTGGGACCTATTCCAGATTTGAACACCACATTGTATTAAGCCACTACAGACACTATCCTACTCCAAGTTAACTTCGGACTGGAATGTAGTTGAGCCCTAATCAATCTCACACTGATCAAGGAACAGTTGCGTTCCTTACGCACGCCGGATTCTACGCACTTGATTCCCTTAGATGATCTCACCCGTAACTAAGAGTTGCTACGACCCAAATTTGAAGACTTGATAAACAAATCTGTATCACAAAAAAGCCTATTGAATAGATAAATCTGTCTCCCACAGATATACCTATAAGTTTTGTTCTGTATTTTGATAAATCAAGGTGAACATGAACCAATTGATAAACCGGTTTTATATTCCCGAAGAACAACCTAGTATTATCAATCACCTCACACTAGTCTTAATCGATTAATGAAACAAGATATTATGGAATCACAAACGATGAGACGAAGATGTTTGTGACTACTTTTCAATTTTTCCTATTGGAGATAAATCTCGAGCAAATCTTAAAGAAGATAATACTCAATCACAATAGAAAATAGCAAGATCAGAACACGCAACTACAAAGAAATAGTTGGATCTGGCTTCACAATCCCATGAAGTCTTTAAGTCGTTAACCTACTGGGTTTTAGAAAAACCTAAGGTTAAAGGAGAATCGACTCTAGTCGCAACTAGTATCACATAGGAGGTGTGGGTATTAGGTTTCCCAGTTGCTAGAGTTCTCCTTTATATAGTCTCCAAATCAGGTTTTGCAATCAATGTTACCTTGGTAACAAAGCATTCAATATTCACCGTTAGATGAAAACCTAATTAGATTCAAGATAATGTCTTTCAATCGTTAGATCGAACTTAGCTTGTTATACACAAATGAAATGTACCAACATTTAGATAAAGGTAACCATACCTAAACGTGTACACTTACTTAGTTCAACGATAGTTAACCGAGGTTAGCCATATGAACACTTCCATATCAACATAATTCATCTTTATCATAACTAGTTCAATAACTCAAATGAAACTAGTTAGAGAGTTGTTCAATTGTTTATATTCTCATAGTAGTATACAAGACACAATTGAAGCAAAATCGGTTTTGATTCACTCGAATCATTTCATGAACATTATAGCCACGGTTTGCAAAAGATTGCATTCCTTAATATATAAATGTATTAGTTCATGAACAACCGATTTTAGAACATAACCTACTCAAGTACGCAAACATGTTCACATACTTAAGTAGCCGGACTAGTTTGGTTTCGCCAGTATGCGAACGTGTACGCATACTAGTATATTTCCAAACTCCAGGAGAAATTCACGGAACCTGAACTTCCGCGCCAGTACACGTACGGGTACGCATACTTAGTTCCCGGACTTCCATTCACCAACCAATACGCGTACGAGTACGCATACCATGGTTCCCGGACTTACACAAATGTGAATACACACACTATGCTTATATCCAATCATGGTTACATGTTCTAACTCTCAATTCAATCATTGAAACATTCTTAGAAGAAGATAATAGATGTCTCACACAACTATTATCTCCAAAGCAATTTTCAAGTGGTCGAATGATCAATACGAAACATTCTGAGTCTACACCAAATGATTTTCTCACACAAATCATGTAAGATTTTACAAGGCGATTTTCACATGATCATCTTTTGACTCGCGTCAAGAATAAAAGATGAACTTGGTTAAAGCGAAAGCTTACCAACACATATTTCGAAAAATAGATAAGCGAGATAAACTCGGCTCGAAATATCAAATGTGTATAATTGAAGTCTATATAGCAATACAACTTTTGTCTCAAATAGGAGATAGAGTAGATAGACTTATGAGTGATGGATGAGTTCAAGTCTCCACATACCTTTTTGTTGATGAAGTTCCACAAGTTCCCTTGAGTCGTTCCTCGTCTTCATTCGAACCCCGTGAAGTCTAAAGCTCGACTACACTTTCTATCCTAATCCGAGACTTAGCTATAAGTAGACTAGAAATCAATACTTATAGTTTTGGAAACTAAACTTGAAAAACAAGCTTGAGATAGCAACGCTTGCGAATTTGACCTAGCAGTGCTCTAACACAAAGAACTTTACATGCGTGACAGTTATCTAACGAAAAACCTATCGCTTACATTGCCCGTTAGACATCCTTACGGTGCTTCACATATGCAATCCCTTTTTTTCGCAGGATGCTCCACCACCTCCGGCTGAATGAGGACGTTGACTCACGAGTTATAATTTAGTTCAGATTAATATAATGGATTAGTCTTATATAGAGATTTAGTTAATTCTATTGAAAAGTAACTAAGCAGTTTATGTATTTGTAGTTACCTTTAATTCAATATGTTTTTTTTTTTAACATAAGATAAGTCCAAATTAGTAGTGATAGTATAATGGTATACATACAAGGATATTTTCATTGGTTAAACATAACACGACATAACATTTAACCTAAAACATATAGCGACACTTAATTATTCCACTCTAAAGTACTCAGTTCCCTCGAACATTTGACACATATAACATATTTCCAAAAATGATTTCCATATGTGTTTTGCTCCGGTTAATTGTATATGTACATATAAGCATGGCAATCAGGGTCCGAGAAATCAATCATTCGTGCAGATAATTCCTTTTATGGTGAACCTCTTCACACTGGTTGCACTTTCACTGCTCAAATTTGGCTTTATGTTTAAAAGTTTTTGCAAAGTTCTGATACTTTCCATCTTCTTTAGATTTCACAACATCATTTAACAACTGTGCTTCTTCACAACAATTAGGATATTGAGGATGCAAATACCTAATCTTTTCAGATTGTGATCAGTGGCCATTTTGATGTCAGAGCAATCTTCTTATGGACACTTAGAATACATCCAAGGGCATTGCATCATACTATAATAATTATATATAACATAATGGACAAACTTCATCTTATTATTGTATAGCCCGTATCTTTTCTCGTTGCTTATGTTGGTGTCGGTTGTGAATGTTTTGGGTAGGTTTTAGAAAAACATTGTTAGCAATGTATGGTTTTATAAGAAATTATATATCCGTTATATATCAATTGCTTTTATATTCGTTGAGCAATCAAAACTTGGATAATAAATTATAGTATCCCGTCCAATTTTTGAGTTATTCAACAATTTTTTACATGATATAAACTTTGATAATAACAACTTCATAAACAATTCAATGTTGGACAATCTTTGACCTCCTTTTAATATTCATTTAACTTATTTCCATTGGATGCGTTCTTTAAAAGATTTTCCTTGGTTTTTGTAACCAGTATAATGGCTACCATGGTAGTTAACTTTAAAAACTTGAATTATTCTTTTCCTTTAGTAGCGGATTTTCTTGGGTAAAGTTCCAAAACTTGAAGTCATCTTTGTATTCCCTATTTTTTCTAAAACCAACACATATCTTATCAACAACAACTTCAAATAAGCGTAAGAAAAATAAAAAATCTGGTGTTGATTGTTTGACTTTGGATGCAACTTGAGAAATTTCTATTAAGAAATTTATAGAACTAGAAAAATTAATTAAAATAAATTTTAGTAGAGAAAAATTGTAGAGAAAGTTTAAATTCAATGTGAGATGAGAATTTGAAAATGGATATGGTTTATAGGTGTAAAAGTATAGGCATTTTATTCCTGTTGGAATTTAACAGCTGTAGTTGAAAACTGAACCAATCGTCCAACGCTGAAACGAGCCTCACTTGGCTCAATCTTCGCGCTATATTCTTTCTTCCACCGTGAGAAACTTATTCTCCCATCCAAGTGGGCCCTAAAATAAACTAATTTGCCAATTCCCGGTGGCTTTGATCTTAATTCCTATGTAGTGGCTGAGGCTCCATGTTCCATTTTACAAAGAACAAAAATTGTTAAAGATATCATATCCCATAGCCTTTTGATATGCAATCGGTATTATGAGTGCTACTTACATGCATGCATCAATAGAAATTGAGCAAAAATATTTTAATTACACTTTTTATTCACATAAATGAATTAAGTGCCGACCAGTATCTCAAACATTCTCAAAATGATAGCATACTAGTTAACTTGACATGCAATCTGGATTACAGTAAAAATATTGAATTAAAAGACGTATCACTCATGACTCAGCGACCTGAATGAAAAAAAAAACTTCATATATTCAACAAGGCGCGAAAAAGGATGAGATGATTCAAAGATGACAAAATATGGAATGAAATCTAGCTATCTCTTTGATCCATGAATTGACCTAACATTACATCTAAGATGGAATAAGAAAGAAAGATGTTACAAAAACATTACATAATTGCTCGAGCTTCATATGCCTAAATACTCCTGGTTTTCCTTGTTATAATCCCTTCAAGGATAGGATAACTTGAAACTAGGATAAAAAACGAAATGTAAACTTGTCCAAACATATCTTCGAGGCTCTTATCGATGAGAACTCTTCTTACTCCAAGAATGAAGCATCCCAAATTCCAGATTACCAATATGAATAAGGGAATCATAAAAATAGTAGCTCCTTGGAAATTGAAGCTACCCTTCTCATATTTTTTTTGTTGATCAGAATCTATTACCGTGTTTGTTAACCGAAAACTAGCTTTTGTTACTCCGACCAATTTCATAACAACATCAAGACATCCAAACAAGCTTGCTGTAACTGATTTTATCATCCAAATCCTTTGTTCATTCCACCATGTTTTTATTGTTCCACCACTAATTAGTACCTCTACTAGATGTTGACTAAGAGAGGACACATAAACAATGACAAACACTGTGAACCATGGATCCGATACCTTTGGGAACAAGGGGACGCCTTTGACAAGGTACAACTGAGGGATGAGTCCATATATGAGAAAAGATACGCCGTAGAGTGGGTGAAGTGTAAAATATGCATAACACATACTTTGAAGTGGAGACATTCTTGACATTCCATAAGTTAAAGGGCTGAATGTAGACACCCCAACTTGAAATAATCCCGAGCACCATTTCATGGTTTGAACCATGGCATCCTTCATATTCATTGTGGTACACCCTAAAAAACTTGGTTTTGATGAAAAGCAATATACTGATGTCCATCCTTTGCAATGTAAGAGGTACCCAGTAAATGTACTCTCTAGTAAGCACTTGTATGAGAACCCCATCTGTAAGAACCAAGTGATGCTAACTAATTAACAAAATAAATACACAAGAACCAAATACAGTAGAACTTCGTTAATTAAATTAATCCGCGATAAATTAATAACTTCGTTAAAATAATATTTTTTACCAGTTCGGACTTGGGACAGTATGTTAGGTTAATATATAACCCCTCTAAATTTATAAGATAATAAAAATTTAAACTTATATTAGGGCCATCTAGTATATAAATTAATAATTAGTGTGATAGCACTACATTATGATGTCTTATTAAAATAGGACTTCATCTTAAATACGTTGTAGTCTCTTAAGAAGTTCCGGAGTGACCTTGTTGTGTTATTCTTCTGACTGTTCTAATTATAACATCAACACACACACACATATATATATATATATATATGTGTGTGTGTGTGTGTGTATACACACATAATATGCAATATATTATTGGATATTATGCCATAAAATAGTTTGAATTGAAATTAAAATCTCCAAATATATGTTATTATAGGAAAATGATCTACACACTTATCTTTAAAACTTACGTTAGGTATATTTCGGTATATTAATAACTCATTAATTTATAAATAAATTAATACTTCGCTAAATTGATAGAATTTATTAGTCTCAAGGAACTTTTACTGTATTGACTTGATCTATTGAACTTACCCGATCACCCCATTGAGTCTTGTTTTCGAACGTACATAATATCTAGCTTCTCGCAACAGGGACGAGGTTGTTGACGAATCCTCGTTATTGTCATTGCACTCAAAATTTTTGCATAATGATTTGACGAATCTTGCAGAAGGACCAAAACAAGTTTCTGGTTCGGAAATATAACGAAGCACCAGATTTCAATGTTTGATTAGTAATTACTGATTATAAATTTTCATGACTAATACTTTAAACTTACGAGTGTATATATATATAGTTATATGAAACTTATGCCATTAATACGATTATATTTACGGTTTACCTTCTTGCTTGGGAGTACCAAATAATGCCTTTCTCTTTATGTAAAAACCAGTACCTGATAATACTGGCCCTCTTAGTCCATCCATACCTTGCCATTTTGTCTAAATCCGAATATTAGATTACACAATTTACCCGGAAAAAGTTAAAGTCGGAAGTCAAGGAATGAAAAAAAAAATCAATGCCAAAACAAAACTAAATGTGCAGACCTTGAAATCTGATCTGGCTTGACCGTCATATATATCATTTTGACTAAGATTATAGAACATCTGAGGTAACTGAACGAAAGCCAAAGAAGATGATGAAGAATAAGTCTTTGTATCATCCACATAAAAGCACATTGCTTGTTTTACTGAAGTTGGGTCGTTACAGTACATGTCACAATTTTAACACCAGTATGTATGGAGCGTTGCTGATTATCCCAGACACCCGTAACTGCACTTGACATTGTAATTCAAAACTCATTAATCGATGGAGTGACTTAGTGACATGTAATAGTGGCGCTGGATGATGTGGGTGTTCTATCCCATATATTGAAAATAAATTTCCTAAATGTACATCGTGACAACTGATAACCCTAGTAGATTTGTGACATACATACATGAAAATTTTACCAGGGAGTTAAGGGATCCGGCTTAGAAACGATGGTGATAAGTTGGTCTTCTCTCGCGAGAAACATAAACAAGTCTAGGAATTCCTTCATTTTCACATATCATCTGCATTGGTTCCAAAAAAATATGTACAACCTTTGATTACATCACTGGGTAAGTAATTCCATTGTTATATATAATTTCAGGAGAATTTACTGCATGTGGTTGAAAGCTGTATGAAGCTCAAATTCTAGAGCTTCTGGTCTCACTTGAGAAAATTTGGAACAAGTGTAAAACCTTTGTCACCTTTCATAGAAAATTTAGACCAATAGAAAATTATTAGAGAGAATTTAGACCAATAGGAAATAAGATGCTTTTGTCCTTTGACATTTTTCAAATTTCACTATAAATAATTCCTTAAGTAAAAATGAAAATAATTCCTTAAGTAAAAAACAGATAATACCTTAAGTAAAAAAAAAAAATTTCTAAAATAATACCTTAAGTAGAAAGATCTTACCTCATGGTTAAAAAAGAACACGCAATTGGGGATATAGAAACTAATTGGGGATATGAATTACTTCCCCCAACCCATGGTGTGTGCTAAGGGGTGACTTTTGGGGGCGAAAATACTAAAATACCCTTCCCACAAAATAAAAATCAAAAACTTAAAATCAAAAAACAAAATCATATACCCCATTTCCATCTCCACTTCTTATTAATCTTATTTAGGGGTGGAGCTTTGAAACCCAAATATTTCCCATTCCCTTTCAAATTCTAAACTCTCCCCACTCTATATCAAATTCTCTTCTCCTCACTTTGGAAACCAATTTTTTTTTTTATTCGGAAGTGATGAAGATCATCTTTGAAAGTGATGATGACCTTTCAAATTCTAAACTCTCCCCACTCTATATCAAATTCTCTTCTCCTCACTTTGGAAACCAATTTTTTTTATTCGGAAGTGATGAAGATCATGTTGAAAGTGATGAAGACCATGCCGGAATTGATGAAGACCATGCCGGTATTATGTTTAAGCATATGGTCTTCATCAATTCAAGATGGTCTTCATCACTTCCGTTTTTGAATTTTTCTCGGTATTAATCGGTCCACTTAGGCATAGAAAATAAAGCAACATGGTATGCGGAAAACAATACCGGCATGGTCTTCATATCAACCGACCATGCCGGCGGTGGACTGATTAATACCGAAAAATTCAAAACGGAAGTGATGAAGACCATGCCGGAATTGATGAAGACCATATCCGGAATATGATACCAAGCATGCTCGAGAATTTCCTATCAATGCCTAGGTAGTCAAGTGAAAAAAAAATCAACATTCGGATACTTTTCATCCTGTTGTTAGGCATAGAAATTTAAGCAAAATACTATGCCGGAACATGTACCCCAAGATGCTCGAAAACCAGATTACCATGCGGCACTGTTCAAAACCAGAAAAAAATCAACTTCTGAAGATCAAAACCAGAAAAAAACTACGCCCCCCCAAACCCCCCCGGATAGTGGCAAACAATTTATGAACATTTCCAACAATTGCCCGCATGGGTTTTGGTTGAATATCATGCCGGCACCAAGCTTTTTCAGCTGCAACAATGGTGGATTCAAAGAAAAAAAATCAAGTTTTCAACCTCTTATTAGCGGTAATTCTCTCATTACAATCATCTTCCATTTTCAAAAAAAGAAATTCCTCTTAAATATTTTTTTCCCTCCTTCTACTCTCACCCAAACACAAATAAAAATACACACTAATCTATCCCCCAAATACTTAAGATTTTTACTAATTATTATTAACCACTAAACCTAATTAGTGAGGGGTAAATTAGGAATTAAAAAAATAATTACATAAGGGGTGACCCAGAATTGCTATTGGGACTCCTATTTTGTCTTGTAGCTATATCCCCCAATTAGTTTTCATATCCCCCAATTACTTGTTCTTAAAAAAACAGGAAAATTACCCATACTTTAAGTAAACAATAATTAAAGATAATAGTTTAAGTAAAAAAATCTTACTTCACGGTTAAAAATTAGAAAAAACAAATCTTTGTACCTTTTATTAATTTATTTTCATAAGTATAGCCTAAGTTCTTACTGTTTAAAAAATAATACGTTGACCGAAAAAAGACCCTTCCCGGGTAAAAAAATAATACTATGAGCAAAAAAAATCTATTCTTTTACGGGCAAAAAATCCACGCACAATATGTTACTTTCACGGGTACAGAAAAAAAAATCTTTAGCAAAAAATATACTTCACGAATAATTTAAAAATATATGTTTTAAAAATATATGTCGAGTAAAAAAAAAAAGAAAAATAAAAAACTTCAACCAATATGTTACTTTCACGGGTAGATAAAAACTACACGGGTAAAAACCCAATATGTTACTTTCACGGGTACAAAAATTATATCTTGAGCAAAAAATATATTTCATGGGTAAAAAGAAAAATATATATCGAGTAAAAAAAAAAGAACAAAATTTTTTTCAACCAATATTTACTTTCACGGGTAAAAAAAAACAACGTATATGTATCACTCTTTTCACGGGTAAAAAATAATACTAAATTGAGTAGAAAAAGAACACGCAATTGGGGGATATAAAAACTAATTGGGGGATATGAATTACTTCCCCCAACCCATGGTGTGTGCTAAGGGGTGACTTTTGAAGGCGAAAATACTAAAATACCCTTCCCTCAAAATAAAAATCAAAAACTTAAAATCAAAAAACAAAATCATATCCCCCATTTCCATCTCCACTTCTTATTAATCACTTTCAGGGTTAGAATTTGAAACCCAAATATTCCCCATTCCCTTTCAAATTCTAAACTCTCCCCACTCTCTTTCAAATTCTCTTCTCCTACTCTGCCGGCTCCTCACTTTGGAAACAAATTTTTTTTTTTTTTAATTCGTAAGTGATGAAGATCATGCTGCAAGTGATGAAGACCATGCCGGAATTGATGAGACCATGCCGGAAACTGGTGCCGGCATGGTTGATAACTAACATTCAATGCCGTAACTGAGTACCGACATGCTCAATAGAAATTTATCAATGCCGGTAGTCAAGTGAAAAAAAAATTGAAGTTTCCTGGATACTTTTCATCATGTGCCTAAGCATAGAAATTTAAGCAACATACTATGCCGGAAACCGGTGCCGGCATGCTCGAGAATTAACTA
This sequence comes from Papaver armeniacum, assembly GCA_023531295.1. Lineage (NCBI taxonomy): Eukaryota > Viridiplantae > Streptophyta > Magnoliopsida > Ranunculales > Papaveraceae > Papaver > Papaver armeniacum. The sequence goes on from JAJJWW010018979.1 coordinate 20,725, forward strand.
CTTGTGCTTTTAGGAAGTGGGTGATTAAAACCGAAAAAACTCAAAACGGAATATTTTTTTACATCAGGAAGTGATGAAGACCATGCCGGAATTGGTGAAGAACCACCCGGAAAATGGTGCCAGGCATGCTCGATAGAAATCTATCAATGCCGGTAGTCAAGTGAAAAAAAATTGAAGTTTCTGGATACTTTTCATCATGTTAGGCATAGAAATTTAAGCAAAAACCATGCCGGAAGTAGTTCCAGATGCTCGAAAATCACATAAGCGTGTCCGGAAGTAGACTCATTAAAACCAGAAAAAAAAGGTTTTGAAGATCAAAACCCCCGGATAGTGGCAATTTATAAAAATTTCAAAAGCAAATGCCGGCATGGTTTTTTGGTTGAATACCATGCCGGCACCAAGCTTTTTCATTGCAACAATGGTGGATTCAAAGAAAAAAATCAAATTTTCAACCTCTTAGCAACAATTCTCTCTTCACAATCATCCTCCACTTCCACCAAAAAAAGTTCCCTCTCAAATTTTTTTTCCATCTTTCTACTCTCATCTCATTCACTACAAATACACACTAATCATTTAACAAATACTTAAGATTTTTACTAATTATTATTAACCACTAAACCTGATTAGTGAGGGGTAGATTAGGATTTAAAAAAATACTTAGATAAGGGGTGACCCCGAATTGATATTTGGACTTTTTTTTTGTCCTTTTCCTATATCCCCCAATTGCGTGTTCTAGAAAAACTATCTTTCTTTTACAGGTTAAAAAAACTTTATCCAATATGTTACTTTCTTAAACAAAAAATATACTTCACTGGTAAAAAGAAAAGAAAAACTGCAACCAATATGTTACTTTCACCGGTAAAAAAGAAACACAAAATTGGTTAAAAAGACCAAAATCAAAATTTTCTGGGTGAAAAGGATAATCAGATTTAGATACTGTTTAAATGGACAAAAATTTAAAAATAGGCAGGATGTAACCAGTTTCATCCTGTCCATTTTTCAAATATTTTTTCTTATTTTTATTTTACATAAGATGCATCCAGTTTCATCCTTGCTATTTTTTAAGTTTAAGCCAGGATGAATCCAGTTTCATCCTTGCTATTTTTTTTTGTCCATTTCACCCATAAAATTTTTTACTCGTCCATTTGAACCGTGTTTAAATTTTTTTTGGACAAATGACCCTTCTTCCGAAAAAGAAACTACATGGAAGAAAAAAAACGAATATTTATCACTCTTTTCATGGGCAAAAAAACAACAAATAGAGTAGTAAAACTATTTTTTTTACAGGTAAAAAAAATCTTCACCCAATATGTTACTTTTACGGATTAAAAAAAAAATCTTAAGTAGCAAAAAAAGAAAAAGAAAATCGCGGGTAAAAAGAAAAATGATTATTTTGATTGTGGTGGCTACGAATCAATTGACTAGTACTGAGGGTTAATTTATGCGATGTTGGATATGGGTAAAGAATAGTAACGGACCTCAGCCTGTGGGGCTCGATCTTGGCTTGTTTCTATGCTTTGACTTTCATTCTCTACATACTGCACGAAGTGCTGATACTTTGACTGCGTTGAAATACATAAATTCCATAGTGTTAGGGACCATGCACGTAGTTCTGGCAGTATCATGCATTTACCAGAAGAACGAAAACACTCCACGGGATGTGATTTTAAAACATGGCGTGTTTATGGAATCCTACATTTTAAAATGTGACGCTGCACAAAGACCATGAGCACATACATAATGGACTAAATAAAGAAGAGAGGTTGCATGCCTTGATTTCGTCTTGATCTAATTTGAACTGATCATAATCAACATGTTCAACATCATCATCTGATTTCGACGAACTGAAATATGCTTCTGGACATCGAGTTTTAATGTCATACTTGTTCCAAAAAGGAATCCACGACTTCGCAAAAATAGCAGCTTCTTTGACGCTAAAAAGAGTTAAAGGAGAACCAGAATCATCAGAGAGATAAACAGAGAGTTTCTCTGGAGGGTAATCTAAAGACATCGCTGATAACACAGTGTTCATAACTTGTATAGTAGGCTCTTTAGTTGGATCCGCAGTTCAGATAAAAACATCAATACGCGGCAATGATGAAAAAGATATTCTGTCAGGGTAAGTGGTTCTAACAACGGGTCTGAATCTGAAAGCTTGGGTTAAGAACCAAATAAAAGAGAAAATGAATTCAGAAATAAATAGAAGAATCCATGGCCATTTACTTTGAATCACTGGTTCTTGAAGGAGATGGGAGAGACGGTAATAGAGTAAGGAGAGAATGATTGTGGTGTGGAAGACTGAGTGAAGTCTGTTCAGGTTTGCTCTAAGTGTTTGAACTTGAACTTCATGTAAAGGAAGGGAATCAGCAGTAGAAGAAATTTTCTTTTCCATTTTGATCTCTTTTTCTATTTCTTGGTGATAATGCATCAAGGAAGACTTCATTTCGTTTTCTTTTATAGGAGAAGCAGAACATTATCGATCCTATGAGGTGATTGACTCGCATTTACAACCAGCGTCATCAATCAGTTATTAAGTCAGTACAGGCACTAGGGCTTATTCCCTATAATGACGAACTTACAATGCGCATGAATTTCAGGAGGTCTTTGAAGGGACATGAGTTTATTGCTCAGACTTGCATAACCAAAATTTCAGTGTCAGAGTTCGTTTATTCTTGGTAGATGAATGCATTAACTGTACATTAAATGTTTAACGGGTTTAGTTAGAGCAGGCTTCTACTCCCTCCGTCCCTATTATATATGCGGAATTTTGGTTTTTGCTTGTCCCATTAGATAGGCGGTCTACTATTTCCTAGATGAATATTTCTACATATACCCTTATTTAGGGTGCATGGATAATTGTGTTACTAATAGGACAAGGGGTAAAACTTGAAAAAACATAAAATATTATGAATCCAATGTTCTTTTCTTAATATAAGAGAATTGTGTCCCCCGCCTATATATGTGGGCCGGAGGGAGTAGCTGATAAGAACTTCATTATGTTAAGTCTGTCCAAATCTGTATATATGTAACGCCGACAATTTTGGAAGTATATATAAGATTTAATTTTATAGATATGTTATTTAGGATCGTTGAACTTCATGATAGTCACACGATAATTATATACAAAAATAGTTTATATGGAATACATGGTAACGCTAATCCATTGTACGTCGATCATCTTTGAGGCAACGATAATACCTTATGGAGGTCATGGTTTCTCTCTCTTGACCTTAGCCGTAATGAGTAATTCCTTGGATACAATGGTGATGGTTATTGTTTCCCTTTCATAGGTAGAGACATGACCAGGTTCCTAGGGTTTTTAGTTATAGCGTTATATCTCGACCGTCCATCAAAGAAGAGATATTAGGAAATAATCCCAAAAATGGTAACCGACATAATTTAGCAATATCCTATAATTAACAAAAATTATTACATGGCCCAAGGGAATATTTCTATCTATAGAAATATTCTTACATTGTCCCACTGGTCATGCGATAATTATTTGAGGGTTAATCGTAGAAAAAACATAAGCGCACATAATTGCTAAATAAAATTTAATGGTTTAAACATAATACCTTAACCAAGAAAATCTCTTATGCGAGTCATGGCGGTGGCACATTGTCATGTTATCAACATGTTCCATTCCATGTACCACAACACAAACAACTTACTTAATCATGCCTTAAATCGGGATATCATAATGGTCCAATGATGTCTTTAAAAGAAAGACTATTTCTGTTATCATTCATCCATTCACATAAGTGTATACTAAACATGGATACAGAAATAATTCAGAATAACATTAATAAGAGCTCAATAAGTGTCCAAAAATAAGCACATAAATTAGCTGAGTTCAATAATTAATTACTCCCACAGACCTGAGATTTTAATCTTTTCTTAAGAGGTCTTAAAAGGTAATTATTCATTAAGTGCATCTCCGAATGCAATTGTGCTTAAGCGATAAATGAACAACTATTGTTTCTGAATTTCCTAATTCACGCATATATACTCAAGGTTCATGTGTTTTGTTCCCTTTGTATACATATCGTGCTTTAATGCTGCGAAGCTAAGACGATAAATTTCAGCAATGTAGAGACAAACCTTAAGTCTTTAAGTATCGCAGTCATAAATATTCAAACTAAATTGTGGGACTAGTATTAATGGATATTCTTCCTTTATAGAATCCATACATCCACAAAAATTGAAGTCTGAAAACCCAATCAACTCTTGTTGGGTTTGCTAACTAATTTATAAGACATAAGTTAAAATAGTATCTCAAAATTCTTGATAGCTTTCCTGTAATTTGTTCTTCGATTCTTTAGGCATTTAGTTAACATATCAACAACTTGTTATAAGTTTCATATCAGAATTAAGACGTAATGAAGATTAAATTTATATCTTCTATCCAACATGAAATAAAATCTGTTAAATATGTTATTATCTCAAAATTCCTTGAATATTCGATATATGCCTTATATGAGAGCTTTAGTAATCCATATGATATTACTATCACATGGTAAGCTTCATTGATATCCTTTATTTCAAAAAATATAGATATATGCATAAAGTCAAGATCACTACTCGTAGGTAGTATGTCTTAACATACAAGACCAAGAGTATGAATTTCTCCCACTGATCTTGAGGTATTTGCATATAAATCTGTAATAATTTCATCCAAAACTTGAAACATTTATAGTTTTGTTGAATTTTATGTACCATTATGGGAGACTGCTTTAATTTCATACTTTGATTTCTAAAATTTGTAGACTAAAATTTATCATTAATAAAGGCTATTTTCACATTTAATTAATGCAACTCTTAGGTCATACTGAGCTACTAATAATACTATGATAATTCTAGATAAGTATTTCTTTGACACGAAAGAAAAAAACCTACTTATAATTAACGCCTCATTTCAGAGTAAAATCTTTGGCTACAAGTCGGCTTTATAATGTTTAACATTGTTATTACAGTCGTATTAGGCCATAAAGACCCACTTTCATACAACTGATTTGTGTCCTTCAAGCAATTAAACAGTATCCGAGACTTGACTTTCAACCATTGATTTTTGCTCACATAGCATAAATCCATTAGTCAAAATTATTACATATAATAATTGTGAACCGGAAACCGAGTCTTTGTCATTCCATATCAAAATGAAATAAATTCTTATAAGAAAATCACTGAAACAAAATAAACAACTTTCTTTCAATCTCTTTTGAGACCATCTTAATGCTGATTCATGTTGTTATCTAAAAATTTCTTTATTGGAAGTATTTTTATTATGGAGTATTGGATTACTAATTTGAGGTCTTTCATTATCTAAGATTCCGACAATGAGAAGACAATATTTGTAGAAATCTTAAATAAAGGGATCACTATCATGATTTCTTGAACAAATATATCCATGCACTCCCACTGATTGTGCCATCACTAATGAATTTATATTTTTCGGTATCAATAAATCTCATACTACAGTTAGAATATTAAAGAATACCATTTGGATTATTTATGAAAACCAATGAACCAATAATAGTTTCCAAATCCAATTTCATTCTTTGGAATGTAAACCCTCATCTCCAACTGAACAACCATAATTTAAAGGTGATTTAAACTAGGTTTCCATCCATTCTAGTCCAAAGTGTGTCTTTGAAACTGCTTTACTCGGATATCTATTTAAATTACACAGTTGTTGAAAGAACATACATTCACTGATCTGTGGTCATTATGCATAACTCATCATGCTTCTAACCATTTTCATAAAAGTATGATTTTGCCTTTTGTTATAAACCATTATGCCAATGATAAGTTGGCCTTGTGTATTGAGCAACAAATCCAAACTTGTGGAGATACTACGTAAAAAATTTAGGATATTATCCTGTTTTGTCATACCTTTCACAATATTCACCACCTTTATCAGACTTTATGATTTTCACTTTATATATAATTGCCTCTCAATTTCAATAATGAATGTTCGAGAAAACATCCACGGATTGAGATTCATAATGCAATTGATAGATGTACACAGTAACACGAAAAATCATCAGGTGATAAACAATTTTATCTTCCAAAAATGGACCATTAAAAGTCTACAAAATAATCAAAATCAACAATTAATAAGAACAAAAGCTGAAATTTATAATAGAGATAAATGACAATTAAGCTTACAATAGTTTCATACCTTAAATAAGATTCTCTTGTGGGTAAAACCTTATCAAGGAACAATGTGAGACATGAAAAACATTAGTACATATTTTACCTTCCCATACACACAACATTATGTTTGTTTAATACCACAACTAGAATCACTTGATGGAGAATCTCGTCCTATCATGTATTAACAAACTCAAATAATTCTAATGTTCAACCTAATACATCGGAATAATAGTCACCTGTGGGTAGCTATTATTTTACATGTATATGAAACATTTAGATAAAATTAATGCCTGTTTAAACTTGTGAACCAATACTACTTGTGAGCAGCATTGTTCCAATCGTTAAATCAAACTAAAAGGACTCAAAAGATACAATACTTACAAGATAAGAGTTTAGTATCACTGTGGTGATAACTAAACAATCCAGCAAATACGTACAATTGCAAATATCACACTAGCTTTTCTTGTGACATTGCATGGTCCTAATCAATGATATGGACATCCTTGATCTGATCATAAAATTAGTCGATTATAAACAATTATGAGTAGCCCTAAAATATTAATCACAAAAATTTATTCAAAAGCATGTCGTATATAAAATAAGAAAACTTTAACACCCCTTAATTGAAAATATCCAAACATGGCGAACCTTTCTTAACCCAAAATCGAGCATTAAGAAAGTGTATAAGTATATTTCAATAATGAATTTCATTGAAGAAAAATTCTTTCATGCATCACTAATTTAAATTTGATACAAGCTTAAAGATCGTTTTAAACAAAAGGTGTAATAAGGATAAAAATGAAGGATGTTTAGAATAGGCAATGAACATCATAAATTTTCACAAACATGGAGGAATTTATCCAAAAATAAAACCCTAATTTTATAGAGTATGCAATAAGTTTTGGATAAAACAACATAATAATATTTATGAACATATGAAAAATCCATAATGGGTTACTCAACTCGAAAATGAGTTAATTTAAGCAAATTTTATTTTATGCATTTTATAAAATATAATGATAAATTATGTGGCATTTACTTAATCATTATCATTATTTTTATGTCTAGTAAATGCAATAAAAATTTACACTCAAATTAGAAAAATAAAGAGAAATAACACTAGACACTCATCAAGATGTAAAGTGATTCAGATCCATAATATATGATCAAATAAAGATCATATCCTTCAGTGTTCTCTTAAACATGTGAACTCGAATCACCTGTGGGTGATTGTTGTTCTAATATATTTAAGCAAAACAATATTATAAGCACTTGACAATATAATGATTATGTCTCAAAAGTTATTTGAAATCACTGTGGTGATTGCCAAACAACTTAATAATAATTCCATTATCATAATAATTCGATTATCGCTAAACCTTACTTTTACGGTTTTGCAAATTCGTACTTACAATAACATTATGATTATTGCTAAGATAAAAATACTCTAGCTCACTGTGGTGATAGCTAAATAATTCCAACATAATATCCTTAAGAACAATAATCTCATACAATCAAAAAATTTAATATTTGGGAAAAAAACATACCATAACGCACATACAATTATTTTACAGTGCAAAGAAATGATTTTGATCATAAAGTTTATAAAAAATTATTCGATAAAACATGGTTTTAGAGTTTCGATAAAGTGGAAGCATACTAGCTGTTTCACATTTGTTTGGGTAAAACAAATTTATAATCCTTTTGATATTATCATCATTTATAATTGTGATGATTATGTATCTTAATACAATCTATAATATCATGGAACCAAAACAAGCGTAATCGGATTCGGTCAAAACCAATTTGTCCCGATTAAAAGCCAACCGTTAAAGTCATCGTAAAAATTATTGAACATAAATAAAACAGTCAAGTTGCCAGTGAAGGAAATGAATAATATTGTCCCACCATAAAATTGTCCCACCATAAATTCACTCATAATGCCAAATTGACTTACCTTAACGTTTTAATGCGGAGCCCTTTAACATTTTCTTAAACTTTAGTATTTTGTGGCCAATTAGATTTGTATGACCCGTCAATCATTTTAGACTTAACCTCATTGATCCTGATCCTTACGGCTCTCGGCCAATTAAAAAGAAAAGATTTTCACTGTTTAAGATTTTTATACAGGCCGCGAATTATAACCCCAAAGGTGTCACTATCCATGCACAAAAACTCCACCAAAACAAATTGTTCACAAAAACCCCATTTAACATAAACTGTCTATATTACCCTTCTACTATTTTAATCACCCTAACAAAAACAAAATCAACCCCACCTTTAAATTTCATTATATTATCACCACCAACAACCCACCACCAGCAACACCACCACCGCGCAACCACCACCGCGCAACCACCACCGCCGACCACCATCGACCGCCGCCGTCGACCACCACCTCCGCCGCCACCGCCCACCGCCGCCACCACCAATCACCGCCGCTGACCACCACCGCGCCACCACCATAAAAAATGATGAAACCAAAATTGGTTTCACCGAAATTAGATGAAACCAAACAGAAAAAACGATGAAACCAAATTTTGGTTTCATCATAAAAGAAAGGAGAAAGAAGAAAGAAGAAAAAATGAAACACAATAAGATGAAACCTACCACCACCGTCAACTGCACCGCCACAACCATCATCAACACAACCACCACTACCATTACCTCCTCAACTAAGACTAGTTTCAACAATAAACAATCCACTTGTGTCTCACCATCAAAAATTGGTTTTCATAGAGATCAATATTCAACAAAATGAAAAAATACGATGAAACCTCCTCAACTAAGACTAGTTTCAACAATAAACAATCCACCCGTGTCTCACCATCAAAAATTAGGTTTCATCATTTTTCCACATATTGTCATTTCACCAACACAACTTCAATGATGAAACCAAACACGACGACTTCCAAGTCAGGCCGAATAAACTAGGAAATAATCAGGTGAAACCAAAATTTGGTTTCATCATAAAAGAAAGGAGAAGGAAGAAACTAGAAAAAATGAAACACAATAAGATGAAACCTACCACCACCATCAACTGCACCACCCCCATCGCCGCCACAACTACCACAACCATTACCTCCTCAACTAAAACTAGTTTCAACAAAAAACAATCCACCTGTATCTCACCATCAAAAATGGGTTTCACAGATATCAATATTCAAAAAAATGAAAAAAATACGATGAAACCTAATTAGGTTTCATCATTTTTCCACATAATGTCATTTCAGCAACATAACTTCAATGATGAAACCAAACACGACGACTTCCAAGTCAGGCCGAATAAACTAGGAAAAAAATCAGGTGAAACCAAAATTTGGTTTCATGATAAACTTAACTCTCATCGTTAAAATCTTTGGTTTCATGATAGAAAATAGGTAAGATTATGATGAAACCAATTTGGTTTCATCATAAGTTTACTGTTTTCACCTGCCAAAACTGTTAGAATTTGATGAAACCAATTTTGGTTTCATCATAAATCTGTCATTTCCCCAACACAATATTGATTTCGACGATGAAGATGTATCATCATTTGCTGGTGATGATACATCAGAAGGTGGTGTTGTTGGTGGTTGTAGAGGATTGAATGAGGGTGGATCTGCAAGTATTGTGTTGATTGTAGAGGATAAAAGGAGAAGGAGGAGAGGTGTTGTTGGTGGCGAATTTGAAGGTATTAATGGTTTTAGATGATAGAAGGAGGAGGTTGAAGTAGTGATGATGATGTTAATGGAGGAGACGAAGATGTTGGTGGTGGCGGATCTGGACATAACAGCTAGTTTGGTGGCGAAGCTACTGTGGGTGATAAATATGAACAAAAAAGTAGAAGAAAAAGAGAAGGAGGTGTTCGTGGATATAGAGGTGGTGTTGGTGACGGATCTGTACATAGCGGCTGATTTGGTGGTGGAGGAGCTACTGTTGGTGATAGATCTGAACAAAAATATAAGAAAAAGAGACGGAGATGTTCGTGGAGGAGACGTAAGTGTTGCTGTTGGTGGTGACGGAGGTGTTGCTGCTGGTGTTCGTGGAGATCTATTGTTGCTGGTGGTGGTGATGGTGGTGGGGAGAAGGAGATGGAGATGGAAGAAAGAAGAAAGAAGAAATGGAGAAAAGAAGAAGAAGAAGAAGAAGAAGGAGAAAAGGTAAAAATGGTATGTTTGGGTTTTTTTTAAGTAACAAAAACTAAATTTACTCATTATTATTTGACTTGGGGTTTTTGTGCCACTTTTTAATCAAATGGTTTTTATTTATTAAAAATAATATGGCTGGATTTTTTGTACCACAAGTTTGGTCACCTTGATGTTTTGTGACTAGTTTTGATTTTTATATCCCATTAATATTTCATGCCGAATAATAATTCATCGTTTATTACTAGGGCTGTCAATGGATACCGATTATCCGAAATCCGATACCGATAATCCGTTGGCCGTTACTGCTACCATCCGACATAGCGGTAAACGGATATCCGATACCGATAAGCTAACGGATAAGCTCTTCTTAACGTAACGGTAGTGGAACCGTGTATTTCCGTTAGGTTTAGTTCCGTTATCCGGAAATGTGCGTACTGCACGTGTAAACTCTTACAAGAAATAATGAATGAAGTAGTAGTATCCATTCCCAGTCGCGAAGCAAATCTACAAAGACTTCGAAATGCTTTATTTTCACCGCGTGTTATTAGTGGAATGTACAAAACCATACAAGTTCTCATTCCTAAAGAAGCATGTGGAGTTCGAGAGGGTTTCAACCATCTGATTTCGCAAGATGGAAATCCATGGCGTCGACTGTTAGTATTAGAGAAGAAGTGGCTGAAATAAGAGCTAGCAGGGGAAGATAGCAGCGTCCTACAATAGAAGCAACAAGTTGGGTTACTATGGGGTCCGAAATTGGTTAGGCGAAACTATTGGTTTACTCGACGAGAAGTGAAATTGAAGATCGCATATGTTGTTGCGATGAATCAACTTGGTTGTACCAAAGATTGAGATTGTAGTATGTGATGGTAGTATGGGGCAGTTATTGAGATGAGAATGAAGATGGAATCGAGCTTCTACTCGAATCAAGCAAAGCAACGTCGACGGAAACGTGGGTTTGTTATTGTGGTATGTACTTCCAGCTGTTGATATCAATGGATCGGCAGTTGAAGGAAATGCTAGAACACAACGAAAGTTAGGAAACTAGATTGATTCAGTCAACGGATGGTAACGGAAAAAATATCCGTTATCCTAAGTAAATCCAACGTAACGGTAACGTTTTTGAATTTCCTATTTCCGCCGGAAATTAACGGATAACGGATATCCGCTAACTTTTAATGGCAACGGCAGCGGCAGAGCCTTTATCCGTTACGTTAGCATCCATTGACAGCCCTATTTATTACCCTTATTAGCCCACTACCTATTGTAAACAAAATAAAAGAACTATTTTTTTTTGGGGACCAAGGTTTTCTTGGGATGGTCTTATTAGGCCATCTTCCTAAAGTGTGGAAATGACTAACCTACCCTTAACCTAATTTAATTTAAAACTAACCTAATAACCACACATATATATATATATATATATAACCACCACCTCCTCCCACCACCGCCGCCAACCACTACCACCTCCGACTACCACCACCACCAACCACCACCACCTCTCTATATATAACTTAATTTAAATTATTAACAAAGGTATTCTCACAAACCCATTATTTGTCATTCGTTTTTGGTTGAAAAAATGAGTATTAACCATCAAAATGAGTTGAAAATGGAAGTTGCGGAGAAAAGTTCGGCTAGGAATTATGTAAAAACTTTGTCGAACTAACCGAACCTAATGGAAATGATGAACATGAAGAACAGTTTGGCTATTTCGCAAAAATAACTCCCAACCGAACATCAATTCGGTTACGTCATAAAAAACATTTCCCAACCGAATTGGTCAGTTCGGTTACATCACAAAAAACATTTCCCAAAAAATGTTCCCAAAAAATGTTTGGGGACTTACAGTTTGGCTATTTCTGTAAGTTCGATTACTTCACAGAAAATAATCCTAACCGAACTTTAGTTCGGTTACGTCGCAAAAAATGTTTCTTAACCGAACTTTTGATCGTTAAAAGTTTTAAATTTTTTTGTAACTGAACTATTTAATGGTCACACCAAGTATATAGTTCGGTTTGATCGCAATGAAAAATTTCAATTTTTGTGTAACCGAACTTCTTACTGGTAACTAATCATACTAATCACTAATCATTAAGTTCGTTTTTGGTCATAAATTTGGATAACCGAACTTAATCGCAAAAAAAATTAAAATTTCTCGCAAAGAAAATTTTCAATTTTTTGTAATAGAACTTCTTAATGGTAACTAATCATTACTAATCATACTAATCACTAATCATTACTAATCATACTAATCATTAACTAATAACTAATTAATCATTAAACTAACACATTTAATTAAGGAGGGTAAGTTTGGTATTAAGAAAAACATTTAGATAAGGAGTGACTTAGGATTACTTATAATGTCTTGCCTAAAATAAAATCATGGTCCCCAAAAAAAAAACTTGGTCCCCGAAAAATGGTTCAAATAAAAATGATTGTCCAACTTAAATGCACAGGCCACCCGGCGATCTTTTGCCTTCCAAATTTAGGGAAGAGACAAATTCTAAGCATTAATGCAGGCGCATATTTTCTCTATATGTTTAATTTCGATTTAAGTTTTACGAATTGATCGATCATGAAAACATCGTCACTATCAAATGGATGTAACTTTGATGTGAGATATATACATAGCGGCAAACAAAAAAAATAATACGTAATTGCATTTTATCAATGAACGATCATGAGTTCTAAACACTAGCTCTAGATGCCAACTATAAGATTTAATTTTATAGATAC